>JAAOAT010000081.1:0-78208 GCA_013186855.1 Fusarium ramigenum | reverse complement strand
CTCCCCCTCCCCCTCATGGCACTCCTCCTCCACCACCTCCTCATCATGATACACCCCCAAGGCCACCGCCTCATGATGGTCCCAAGACATCTTGGCATGACTCGCCACATTCAGAACGGCCCCCCCCTCCTCCGCAGCCAGAGCCTCAACCCACTTCGCGAGATGAACCCGAGCCACCTCGACCACCTCCTCAGGCTCGACCTCCTCAACCACAGACGCCTCCTGAGACGCCACCCCCGAAACCGAAATCGAAGAAGTCCAGATCCAAACCAAAAGACCCTCCAAGAGATCCTCCAAGAGAGCCGTCACCTCCACCAAAGCCTCGCGCTGAGAGCCCCCCTCCTCCACCAAAGCCCAAAGCTAAATCGGAACCCAAGCCTGAACCCAAACCAGAGCCAGAGGCAGAACCAGAGCCGGCTCCTGCACCCAAAGCTGAAAAGTCTGAGCGTGAAAAGCAAAAGGGTTCATGGGAAAAGGCCCGCGAGGAGATGAGGAAGAAGGAGGAAGAGCGCAAAGTCAGGGAAGCCGAGCAAAAACGACGTGAAGAGGCCGCAAAGAGACTTGCTGAGCTAAGGGCGAAGGACGCTAAGGAACGACAAGAAAGAGAGAAAGAGAGGCAGCGCAAGGAGCAAGAGGCTCGTGATAAGAAGGAGCGCCTCGAAGCTGAACAGCGGGCCAAGGAACTTGCCATCAAGCTCGAGGAAGAGCGAAGAGAACGGGAGCGCCTGGAGAAGGAAGCTAAGGAAGCCCGTGAGCGAGAAGCACAACGAGAAAAGGAGGCTCGCGAACTTGAGGAGAAGAAGAAAAGGGAAGCCGAAGAGCGCGAAGCAAGACGAAAGAAGTTTGCCGCTGAACGAGAGGCTTTGAGGAAGAAGGAGGCCGAGGAGGCTAAGCGACGAGAAGAAGAGAAGAAACAAAAGGAGCTGGAGAAACAGCGAGAGCAGGAGAGATTGGAGAAGGAGAAGGCTGAGAAGGAAAGGATCGAGAGAGAAAAGGCCGAGAAAGAAAGGGCTGAAAAGGAACAGGCTGAAAGAGAAAGAGCTGCAAGGGAAACTGCTGATCGGCAACGTATGAGTTATGCCTACTCAGGCGTTGGCGAGAAGATCAGCATGTGGCCCAACGGTCGCCCACCAGCCGCACCAAAGTCAACAACCTCTTCTACTTCCAAGCCCCCTCCAAGCGCCGCTTCTTCTCAACGAAAGCCTGGTCCTGTTCCGTCTGCCGCCAAGTCCAACGTTTCTGGTGTCAGCACGGAGAACTCGTATCGGCCCTACGACAAGCCCAAGCAGCAACCGAAGCGTAGAGGCTCTGTATCTTCGCTTGGTTCTGAATCGTCGTGGGCGGCATCGCAGACTACTGGTCGAACAACGCCGCCCCTTTCGACACGTGCCGGTCCCTATTCAACCAAGGATCCTGACAAGATTGTCATCTCAGGTGTTTACCTTTTCATGAACCAATTCTCCAAGACGCCCGCTAGCCAGCTTATCTCGGGTGTGGGAACTGTGACCGACGGACTCATCCTCCGTGTGACAACCGAAGGCCTTTTTATCGATGATGACGTCCGAAATGTACCACAGCGGGAATGGGATGTCAAAACTTGGACGCTGAAACAAGTAGAGGTATGGTGCCCCCCGCATTGCTTGAAATCGCCTGCTGCTTCTTCCCCCGCCCCCGGTACCAAACCGAACCCTTTGCTTTACAAAATGGCCTCGTCTCGAGCACGCGATCGTGGAGCAACTCAACCTCTCGTAGGTGAAGAAGCCGACGTTTACCTGACCGAGATGCTGCGCGCATGCAAAACTTGTTGTCGCCTTGGTTTATGCAATCGTACATTTCGAGATACTAACATTACGTCTTCGACTGGCCAGACTGGAGAGTGGAAATCCAAAGGCCTTCACCTACTACGGGCCACGAACCGAGAAGGAAAACGATACCTGTTCGTTATCGACGAGTCGGAGAGCTGGAAGATTACCACCGGGCTCCAGCGTCTTCGAAAGAGCCCTCTTGCCCAACAGCTTGCAGTCAGCGGCATGGCAGCTTCGGATGCTCGAGGAACCCTCGAGATGCTGGGCTGGGCCTAATAAGACCTTTGCAGAGTACATACTCGCTTCGGTACATAACTTTTGGGTTAGACGGTACCAATACAGAAGGAAGAAGAATAGAAGTGTAGAAAGTGGCGGACAGCGCAAGGATTTATGGGGAGCCAGGAAAGCCAGCGGTTACCTGGGTGAAAACGATGGAGTGCAGCATTTGGGGCGACATGGTTGTTGGAATGTCAGTGAATTGCATAGCAAGACAGGAGTACGGGGCAATGCGGATCTGGGTTTGACTGACTGGGCTGGCCAACTCTGCGAGTGCGTCTGCTCGAGGTCAGCTCAGGCGTTTATGTTTTGTTGCGAGCATTCTGATTCTGTTCATCATACCCCTTTGGCATTCTTGAAAAATTGGATCAAGGATAGACTTTACGATGAAAGACATGACCATAATAAAAGGACTTTAATCTCTCAATTCTCCAGTTGCATGTCAACAAGGGACAAATGTTATCTCTATAGGGTAATCCCTCCCTCCCTGCCTGATGACATCCAAATTGAATTGCCATTGGTGATAGAAGTGCTATTACAAGTAAATAGTATTCCTGTATATGGATATGTCATTTTATTTCAAGATTGATTGTATATTGATAGTATTTTCCGCTGCGTAGAATCGCTGTGCTATGGTCTCTGTTAGCTCTGGAATGCTACGTAATTGCACAACTCAAAGCACCAAACAAAAACATTTCAGTATCCCAATCTCGTTACAAGCAATAAATAATGAATATTAACATACTAGCTCTTTGTAGTACAGAATAATTCTAATCCACCAATGTAACGCTCAATTTGGATGAGATGATGGGGTTGCTGCTTGTTGGACGTTGGCTGATGGCGTGCCAAGTTGGTCATGTGATGCGACCTTTGTCATGCCTGTTCATAGGTAGTGAACAGCACAACCTCATGGTGAGTCTTATTGTGATCCTTTAACAACGTGATAATCGAAGTCTTGGAATAAAATGGAGACAATTTATATCGTCTTCGGCCTTTTGGCTCTCTTTATGATTGCTCAGGTAAGTAAACCAACCAATTAACCAATGCAACCACCAAAACTCACTCATCTTCAGGCCGTATTCGCGGATCGTTCACCCATTCCCGAGACATCCGGCAAAGTCTACAAGATCTCCGCCCCGTCTGAGCTTGACTCTGTCCTTGCAGCAAACACACACGTCGTGGTAGATTTCTACGCAGACTGGTGTCCGCCATGCCGCGCCATCGCGCCTGTATTCTCAAACCTAGCAGACGCTCACGCCTCAGAGGGACAACTTGCTTTTGCCAAGGTCAACACTGATCATGTGAAGGACGTTGCGGCAAAGTATGGGATTAGTGCTATGCCCACTTTTGTGTTCTTTGAGAATGGGATTGCGAAGGGTGTGCAAGTTGAGGGGGTGAAGAGCAGGGCTGTTGCGTTTACGAAGGATGGGAGGGTTGATAGGATTAGGGGCGCGGATCGGGGGGCGCTTGAGGCTGTTGTCAAGGCTTTGGCTAGCGAGAAGTGATGGGATTGAGGGATCGAGTAGGGGTGTAGGTCAGCATGTTAAACGTCACATGAGGATACTGGTTCAAGTGAGGAGTTGATGATGAAGTATCACAGTATCTTCCATTGCTACCAAATGATAGGCCACTGCCGCACTTTACTCAACTACTCATTTCATAGTAACAACAATCTTCTTGGCCGATACACCAGCATCAAGTGTGTCCAAAGCAGACTGAAGGCTCCCAAGCCCATGACCAACAGCCTCTGCCTCAGGTGCGGGCACAAAACGTCCACTTGCCAACGCCTCTGAGATGTAATCATTAAAGATCCACGAAGCAAGATCTTTATCAGTCGCCAGGGGAACGACAAACTTGGTCTCAACACCATCGGGGACTGGAAATCGAGGTACCATTGTAAGAGGGACCAGCTTGCAATTGTCTGGCGAACTCAGGGCTACAGCTGCACAAGCTTCCACGATTGAAGGATAGACTGAGACGTTCAAGCCGCCATTAGCTATAGCTCCAGCCACGACCTTCCCTTTGACTGCGGCGAGGAGATCTTCTTTGATGGTTGGGGAGTTGTAGTCGAATGTCTGGCAGGCCCCGAGCTTCTTGAGGTAGTCAAAGTTCTTGGGGGAGGCGGTGGTAATGACCTCAAAACCAGCTGCTCTTGCAAGTTGGATGATGTTGCAGCCAACACTGGTCGATCCACCCCAGATGAGAATGGCTTTTCCATTGGCTTTAGTCTCTGCAGTAGGGAGGTCAAGCCCAAGGTAGTCAGGATGGAACAAAGTCTTGACAGCGACACTCAAACAAAGCGGAAGCACAGCTGCTTCTGCAAAGCCAATGTTATCCGGGAGTTTGGCACAAAGATACTCTTTCACAGGAACATACTCCTGAAAGGTACCCATATTATAGCCAATCACACAGTCGCCAGCTTTGTACTTGGTGATATCAGAGCCAATAGCTGTGATACGTCCCGCAACATCACACCCGAGAATAGCTGGGAACTTGAGCCAAGGGAAGATGGAGGGTCCAAGTTTCTGCTGAGCTGAATCGACAGGATTGAGAGCTACGGCATGGTTCTCGATGATGATCTCGTCATCTTTGGGCTCTGGGTATGGTGCTGGCTTCACCTCGAGAGGTGCCTTTTCAGCGACGAGATATGCAGCGTTGTTTGCAGTCATGATGGGTTTGAGAGGTAATTGTTTGATGGTACTGGATTAATGACTACAAACTATGGATATCCTATTCTTTTATAAAACGTATTATTTGTTAGATTATGAACACTCGAAATGTTGATGAACATTTCCATGACGATTGTGTAGATGGGTTTACATGAGTGAATACGAGACGAGGTTAGCGCAGGATGGATGAATGGACGACATCGGATATAAGTTGCCCAAAATCCGTAGACGCCGCCAAGACCACATACATTTAATAGACGCAGGTACTCATGCAACAAGATTCAGCTCTAGGTAGACAGTCGGTGATAATGGAGATA
Source organism: Fusarium ramigenum (assembly GCA_013186855.1). Lineage (NCBI taxonomy): Eukaryota > Fungi > Ascomycota > Sordariomycetes > Hypocreales > Nectriaceae > Fusarium > Fusarium ramigenum. The sequence continues at coordinate 73,141 of JAAOAT010000081.1, read as the reverse complement.
ACGATGTTTCTATGTAGCTTTACTACGTAGGAGATCTCTGGTCTGAGACACTTCTCGACATTGTTAAGTTGACCAATCACTGCCTCGATCTCCATGCATGGATAGTGAGAGATGAGTTTCTGGAAAAGGATATACCTACCGCAAAGAATGGCCTTTGTGAAAGAGACTCTTACGTATTACGAGTCTCGTTTGTCGGAGTACACCTGGGCCGAGACCTGTATAGAGCGATTATAGGGAGATCACTGGTAGTTAAGGAAGGTCGTCAGGCGGTAGATCGAGTTGCGAACCCTACAGAACGAATTTTGATGTACAAAAGAGCAAATAGGTAGATGCTGAACTCAAGATCTCCAGTCTCAATAGCGATTGATCGGTTGGCTTCGGTTGGGTCGACGGACTCGGATCGGCCCCACATCTCTCTTCCGTTGAACAGCTCCGACCGAATTGATCCGGGTGAGAAGATAGCTCAGCATCGGCGCTTTCAATCATATAAGACAATTTGATAGAAAAATACAGTAGAATAGATTAGTTAGTGAAATGGTAAATTGGTATATCCACTTCTCACGATGACCTGCCCTTTCAGCAACCCGAGAAAGCTCTTTGACGACCTCGCCACAGCCCGAGAAACACCAAGTATAGAATACAGCGAAAAGCTAGGAGGCTATGTCATCTCTCGGTACGACGATATAGTCTCAGTTCTAGACAACCCTGGTGTTTTCAGCTCGAGGCCCACTGTACCCGATTTCCCACCACAAGTCAAGCAAATCTTTGCAAACAAGGTCCCGGAAAGAGGGACTTTGCTCGCGTATGACAACCCTGATCACGATAGGCTGCGAAAGAGCGTAGCATCTTTCTTCGTGCCTCGGAGACTAGAGCGTTTTGAGCCTTTGTTGAGAGCAACAGCTCATGATCTGATAGACGGGTTTGTGGAAAAGGGTTGTGTTGATATCAAGAGCAACTTTGCACTTCCATTGCCCCTACGAACTATCGTCATAGTTGCTGGTCTTGACCCCTCGCGATGGAAATGGATTGGAAGATGTCTTTCTCTATTTGGAGGAATTACTCAGACGAACGAGGAGTTGAGCATTGAGCAGCGAGTTCAAGATGTGTTGGATCTCCACGAATATGTCGCCCAAGTCATCCAAGAGCGCAAAAAAGACCGGAGAGACGATCTGATCAGTCACATCTGGAATGAAAGAGACGCTGGGGTAGTCGAGATGACAGACTATGAGCATCTCAGCATGATCCCAGGACTTCTCTTGGCTGGGCATGAAACAACCACCAATCTGCTCTCCATGGGAATATCTCATCTACTACACCACGACCTATGGGACGCCGCCACAAAAGATGAAGAGGCGAGAAAGGCTGCGATCGAAGAACTTCTCCGATACGAGTCAGCCATAACCGGAATGGAACGTCTCGTTAAAGAAGAGTCCAAGATCGGAGATCACACTGTCCAACCTGGCGAGAAACTCTTCGTTGCATATAATTCCGGAAGTCGAGACAACACGAAATTCGACAACCCCGATAAACTGGACTTTAATAGGCAGCATAAGCACCAGCATCTTGGTTTTGGACGAGGCATTCATGCTTGTCTTGGTGCACCTTTTGCGCGGCTCCTTCTACGAACTGAACTTGCGGTGCTGAAAGAGAGACTACCGAACCTGAGGCTCAAGACACCATACGAAGAGATTCAATATTGTAGGGTTCATGCCGGTCGTGGACCAGAAAGAGTCGAGATCCAATGGGATGTGCCATCTTTGGATGAGATGCGTGTTAATGTTGGACAAGCTAACGTCAACTCCACGCTTCGGGCTTCTGCAAAGACAGAAGAGTTGGAGATGGTGGTTAAAGATGTCGAGAAAGTTACAGAGAGGATCATCCGCCTGACGCTATGTCCCAAAGATGGTGGGAAGGTCCCGAAGTGGTCTCCTGGATCACATATCGACGTTCAGGCTGGCACTATTGGCTATCGTCAATATTCCATCTGCTCCAAGCCCTCTGACGATCAGCACATACAAATAGCGGTACTTCGAGAGAATGATACTGGTGCCTCGAATTGGATACACCAGAATACCGTTAAAGGGGGCCAGGTGTTAATTCGGGGACCACGCAACCACTTCAACCTCGAGTTTGGATCCCGCAAGACAATATTCATCGCTGGAGGTATCGGAGTCACTCCGATCATACCAATGGCCGAAGCTGCCAAAGAGGCTGGCGTTGACTACTCCATTCTGTACCTTGGCCGATCGAAGAACAACCTTGCATTTGTGAACGAGTTGACACAAGAGCACCGAGATCGCTTCAAGCTTTGGGTCAGCCAAGATCAAGGCGGGAAAAGATTTGACCTAAAATCCTACCTGCAGCAAGAAGATCTCAGTGATCTACGGGTATACTGTTGCGGCCCAGAGGCACTCCTCACAGGGGTCGAAGAAGCCCTGGCGGACGCACCACCAGGAGTTCTACGACTCGAGCGCTTCGCAGCACATAACACTGGAAACAAAAAGCCAAATACTTCATTCGACGTGGTTTTGGCCCGAAGCAACAAGGTTCTACGAGTACCAGAAGATAAATCGGTTCTGGAGGTGATCAACGAAGCAGGCGCTGGGGTACTCTCGACATGTAGTACTGGAGTATGTGGAACATGTGAGGTGAGGGTTCTGGATGGGCTTGTTGACCATCGAGATGTTGTTCTGACGCATTCTGAGAAAGCAGAGGGGAAGAGCATGATGCCGTGTGTTTCGAGATGTCTTGGGAAGAAGCTGACATTGGATCTTTGGTAAAGATAGTCTCTGTGTAATGAAAGGTCTAGGAATAAATTGAAACATGGTGAAGCAAGGAGATGGACGCGATCGTAGTGGTACCAAGAGTGATCATAGAAACGAGCATTAGGCTTTCCAGCGCACGAAAGATGTGTATGCCGGAACAATCGACAATTCATCACAGAAACGGTGGGGGAGAAATCACCATCAGCTGGCAAACAATAGACTTCAAGGCCTAAATAGACAGAGTCACAGTCTTGCAGACCATTGAGGCCAGATTGTAGAGAAATTTGTGGTAGGGCGGACAGTCTTTGGTCACTGAAAGAGCGCAAAGTGTTTGTTCACAGCATCTTAATTGAGGCCCATTGGTCTCTTATGGAGACTTGATCTAGACTAGATTGCGTAACTCCGAATCTCTCATATATCCAGTCCTTAGTCAGTGGTCGTGGTTCCCTTTCGAGCCTCCCTCTCAGCAACGTAAGCACGCCACTTGGGATTCCAGATACAGACAGGAATACCCAGCAAGAAGATACCACCAAATAATCCAGCCAAGACACTAAAAGCCCATTTATACCCGTGCTCTTCAATCATAGGAGTCAATCCATAGGTAACACCAAAAGAGACGATGTTCTTGGTACCGACGACAGTGACGAGCGCAGGACCAGGATGCTTGGGAGCAGCCTCAGAAGCAAATGTCGTCGAGATGATGATGACTGCTGTGAATGAATACTGGAAGATGGTCCAGCCGAGATAAGGTCCCCACCAAGTTGCACCACCACCCGCAGTGAAGCCATAGAGGAGAAGCATACCCACACCGACAACAGCTGGAGGGGCCATGGTGATGAGGTGGTGCTCAGGCTGGTGAATACCACGGTTTCGACGAGCCATCCAGAGAACAAAAGGATTGGCGAGGAATGTACAGTAGAGCATGCCCAGAACAGCTCCAACGACTCCGCCAACGTTGATCAAACCGATGTCCTTGGCCTCCCAGTGATAATACTGCATGAGAACCTGGTTGTATGCCAAGGACATACCAACACCACAGCCAAGAGCGATCGAAGATGTGAGGACGGCGTATAAGATACCCGGTGAAGAGAACGAGGCGAGCATGTACTTCCAGCTTAGCAGAATGACACGCAATGGCTGAGAAGACGGCGTAGACCAAGGTCGGAGACGCTCAACGTATGCCTTGCGCTCGATATCCTGAGCCGGATTTCCAGCATTAGGCGCTGTCAATCCCGACCTAGACATCTCCTCCAGATAAGCCTGAGCCTCTGAATCAGGAATAACCTTTGTGACTCCAAACTCATCGGTGATGACAAGCTGGCCATCGAGCGAGGCAGCAGGACGAGTAAACTGTGTCTCGAAGCCAAGCAAGAAAGCAATGATCAAACCGACTCCCACAGTGATGGTAAATACCCAATAGTACCACCTCCAGCCGAGATCAGCGTTGATGTATGACGATGCCAGGTTAAGAGAGGATGAAATGGCGTTTTGAACCATCCAGTAGAGTCCAAAGATGAAGGCTCGTTCATGGAGGAACGTTACTTCTGTGAGCATAAGGGGAAGAAGAGACTCGGAGGCTCCTGTTGCGATACCCTGAAGAATGCGCGAGACGAGATGGCCATAGTAGCTGTTTTGAGTAGCTGCTGCGATGCTGGCGGCGAGAAGAACAACCACGGAGATGAGAAAGATGGGTCGACGGCCATAAGCAAGCGACAAAGGGAGGATGATGTAGTTTCCTGACATTGTTAGTGACCCCATGAGAATAGCTGTGTCATAAACATACCAAGTCCAATGAACAAGGTCGGCAGTGTAATAAGCAACACAACCTGGTCCGAACTAAACCCTTTGGGAATATACATCTCAAAGAAGACATTCAGAATAGCTCCCAGCCCTGAAGCAACTGAAAGTCCCATAACCGAGAACCAACAGCAACAAAAGACAAGGCCATATTTCTCCCATGGTTTAAAGTTTAAAGGATCATTAGGATCCGACGACGGCACGGGAATCTTTCGAATCTCGCCCTGTCTGTTAACGAGAAGAGCGTTTCCCTCAATGTGACCGCCATCATGAGCTGTGTGTGCCTTTTTCTCGTCCTCAATGTGATCTGCTGAGGCGATGGTTGCGAGATCTGGGAAATCTGACTTCTCGGCCATGGTGAAGTTGAGGTTGGCTTAGAGGCTGAGATTGAGGCTCATTGAGGCTCTTTATGAAGTGAGATGTTAGAGGGTTTGGTTAGTGTTTGGTCCGTTGATCGGGGCAGTCTGGACTGAGTTGGATGGAGTTGTTCCCCCACACTCCCGTTCCGGGGAATCGGTTCGGAAACATATTTTTCGGTTCCTGGGCCGTGGTAGCGTGGGGTTTAAATACAGTCACTTCATTGACATGCACAGTTCTGGTCTTTTGGCTATTAGATAGATTGTAACACATTCGCCAACTTGTAATAAACTGGCCTTGCTCCGGCCAGTGTTCGATGCCTTAACTCGCTTCCCAACTGTCTTGAACCAAGAGCTCTTGAAGCTAGACCAAACCGAGTATACCATCAACAAGTTGACCAGAATGAATACAGTTTTGGCTAGCACTCGATGGTTAAATTGAAGAGATCCTGCCTCTGAGCTTAATTCTGGAGGCTGAAACTCAGTTGCAGATTTTCGTATAAAACGAACCGAAGTCCGTTGGTAATGAATCCCTGTCTGTTGGTCGAACCGACTTCTCCACTTCCCCGATCTCACCCCGCATCCCCATATTGCCCCAGATTTTAGTTTGTCACCATCTCAACTAACGAAAACTCCATCAAAGAGGCCCAATTATCTTTGCCCAAAGCTCAAACAGCAGCATTATACACGTGAATGTAGCCAGAGCTTCCGTGACTACTCTGCTGAGAGACCAATCTTCACCATGGCTATCGACGCGTCCGAGCATAGGCAAGCCAGTGACGAAGAAAATCATGTAGCCAAAAGTTCCAACTTTCATCATACGATCTCTCTTTTCATAGAGGAACACGTCTGAGAGGAGAGGGCTCGCCATGAAGAATGTTTCTCCGAGCGCAACGACGTATGAAAGACCTAGCACCACAAAAACACGTCCAATACGTCCAGGTTGTAGTCGACGAACAATATTGCGCTCTGCAACCAGCAAGAAAGTGAAGTAACTCATAAAGTATGCATGAGTAAGTGGATACAAGAACAAAGGAACTTCACCGCCCGTTCGACCAGCAACAGCAGAGCTGAAATTCACTTTGTTGTTGAACATGTATCGCATGCCCATCAGATCGAAGAAATAGTGCGAGATGAAGTAAGTTCCCGTGAAGACTATGATGGATACCCATAGGTTGAGCTTCACCCAGTATCGGCGGTACCATGGACGACCACCGGGTTTTGATAAGAGTGCTGGGAGAAGTATTGAGGGCGAGGCAACGGTGATAGAGAAGAGTATATAATCAACGTCGTTCCAGGTGTTAACGATACCACTGAGCATTACGAATGCCACGGCGGTGACCCAGAAGGGGCTTTGGGCGAGGATCAGACCCTCTGTCCATCGTTTGTCAGCTTCGAGATATTGAGCAGAGATTTGTTTCTTTTTATGAGATGTTGACATGGCTTATGTGCTGTTGTGGCTGTCTTGATTCTCGTATTAGGTGCACATGAATTATATGAGCTGAATTGAAGTTGCGAGAATGTCAGCTTTGGATTTAACCGCCAAATCTCACCAGGCCAAGGGATTGTTTTTACCCAATATAACCTTGTAGTCAGAGTGCCCATGCTTGTCTGTTCACATACCACACTAATAAAGTTATCGAGTCACTCAACCAAGCCTTAGTCCGCAACTTGAGTATACTAATTCCACCAAACTATTAAAATTGATACTTAGCCATTTGTTAAAGTTGGGTTTGAAGGTCAACATGTTGCCTTTGTCTCACGCCTACCTATGTAACGTTATGTGATGATGCCCCATTGTTTGGACCAGGATCCATCGTCTTATGTGATGACAAATCCGTCCAACAACACTCCATCCACACAATGCATCGCTTCTTGATAACAAAAGTTACTTATTGATTAAGTCTTCCAGTTATCTGCTTCTAATATGACCCATTTCAACGGAATACCAGATGCCTACACCACCAGATGGAACACTCACTCGACCCCTATCAATAGCTCTGCGAACAGGAGTCCTTCAACACAAACAAGAAAATACAATACATCTTGTGACAGATGTCGAAAGTCTCGTGTTAAATGCTCAGGAGGTGTCCCTTGTCGACGATGTGCTTCGTCCTCAGGATTACCATGCGTTTACAGCCTTTCTCAACGGCGTGGGAAGAAACGGGCAAGTGCTATCAATGTGTTATCAGTATCGAACGGGCTACCTTCTATGGAGATCACTCCATCAGATCTTGACATGGCTGCATTTGATCTGGAGCTTGCACCAACAGTCGAGCCTCAGAACATAGACCCCAACGTAGGTGATCTACAAACGAGACTTGAAACAGGCATACTGACTTGAATAGTTGTTCAATGACGTGCTGGGGTTTGATCAAAATCTTTCAGAGCAAGATGCAGGAGCCATCTCAGGAACTTCAGGCAGGGCAAACTCAACTTCAGGCAGGGCAAACTCCCCATCTCTGACAGAAATAGTGGACGCTCTTGACTCTGAGCCTCCCTCATTTTGTCTCAAGCCCATATCAAAGTGTCCCAAAGCGTGCTATGCAGACATACACGACATGAGTGGCATCGTAGATGCCATAGCGAAGAACCCGGGACAGACGCCACTCGACGAGATTCTATCATTATTCCAGACTGCTTTCCACAAGTCTGCACAATACCTTGCCTGCCAGAATTGTGACACCGGTTGTCTTCGTTACATCAATCTCGTCATGCTTCACCAGCGCCAGGCCAACCTTCTCAGTGAATTTGCAGAAGACCCAAGAGAATATCTCAGGAGCGACATGGCGAGCACTACGTTGGGAGGGTTTCAGCCCTCTAAACAGGATGACATTGCGATGAAGCAGTTGATGGTCAGACAGGCGACGAGAGATGTCATATTCTCGGTTAATGCTGACCATGAAAGCGCCACGGGGTTTCAAGAGAGGTCTATAGCTGGGACATTAGATCTGAGTGACACGGGCAAACTGAATGTGAAGTGGCTGGTGGAGGTGTCGGAGAACCTTGGAAGAACGCTCGAATATGTAAGAGTTCTGCTAGAAAAAGATGATTGGGCCACGAAGTTGCTGGGGTCGTAAGACATGATCAAAGGCAAAGAGAATCTTGATATGTGTGAATCTCATTCTTTGATAGCTAGGCCATATCTAGCGAATTTAGGTAGGAAAGATTCTTCGAGCAATAACCACTTATTCTATTTTGTACCGGCATACTAGTATAAAAAAACCCTTTAACAATAAGATAACACAATGCTTCAAGTTTTCAAAGTATCGCTAGTCAAACTGGACATCGTACTTCTTGCGCAGAGTCTCACCGTAGCGCCAGAACAGAAGAGGTGCGATAGACACTACAATGGCAACGAATCCAAGAAGTGAGTTCCCCTAGGGAGACTTGTCAGTACCAGATGAGGGAAATTTATGGGATACTCACCCATCCATAACCAAGAGCAGAGTACAGCGGTAGTCCGGCGATCGGGAGACACCCGCCGACTATGCTACGTATGACACTTGTAGCAGCCAAAGCGCTAGCCGCGTAGGTCGTGAAGGCATCGATCATGTATATCTGAGTGGGAAGCTGCTGTGCGTTAGTGAGAGAATACTGAAATGGAATTGTTTCCTACAAATGAGAATATTAGTCCGGCCCCTGAGAATCCTGTGAAGATGATAGGAACTATCCAGTGAACCTCATACTCTGCTGTCCACCCGTAGACGAACAGCCCGATAGGGAGAAGTGGAATTCCAAGGATAATTGGAAGTAATCGATATCTAAACGGTCAGTGATGTTCATTGTTTTTGAAGACATCTTTACTCAGGCTTAGACTCTCCGTGTTTCTTGGTAAGGCGATCTTGAAGCCAGTCACTCAGCCAGGAGAGAACCACCAATGCGACAATACAGCCGATTCCTACTCCAAGGAAAGCGAGCCCCAGGATGTCAATGCCAAACCCGTACTGCTCTGTGAACACGGTGGAGAAAGTGGTAAAGAGAAGATATAGGTAGCCATATATCAATGCGAGATATAGGGAGAGGCCAGTGACGATAGGACTGCGAATCAGCATTCTCATCGGTCTCATTAGCGCTCGCAATAGTACTTGACCGGCATTCGGTGCTTCTTCATTAGGGACCATATCTGTATCCTTGGGTCGTTTTCGCTGGATCGTGGGGTGGTGGGATTCGGTGAGGAAGAAGAAGGTCACGATCGTGAGGACTCCTTTCTAAATGCCAATGGTTAGCACTGAGCGTTGAACGTGAGATTGCACTTACAAAGATGGCCATGATCCAGAACACCCATCTCCATCCAAGTTCCTTCGCAACGAAGCCACCTATCACGGGTCTATTAGAATGGTTAGCGCCTCAACTTTCAGTAGAGAGAGTAACCCTACCCAATTACAGGACCCAAGAAGTAACCAGTGAAGAATATCGACATCACAAAACCTCTTTTCGGAAGCTCGACCTGATCTGCAATACTGCCACCACCAATATTCATCGGCCCAGCACCAAAACTCCCAGCAATAAATCGAAAGACAATAAACGTGGCGATATTTGGTGCAAGAGCACTACCGATAGAAAAGCCAAGCGTGACAACATTGCAAATATTGAGCAGTAATCGCCGGCCATAAAGCTCTGATAGCGGTGACAGAAGCACAGGGCCGAACGCGAAACCAAGAACAAAAATTGAGACGACGAGAGATGTCACGGGTGATCGAGTTTCGTGGAAGTCTTCTTTCAGGAGGGGAACGCCTGGTACGATGATGGATGATTCCAAAGGGCTAACATGGGACTGTGAGATATGGAAGATATGTGATATTGGAAGAGACTTACGTGATGAAACCCAGGACAGACACAATTCCTAAGTTTAGTGTCTTCCTCCATTTGTTCCAATTCTGAGGATTCTCAGGATCTTGTTCCCAAGGGATCGGGATGCCTGGCTGTTGCTTCTCAGCGTCCGATTCTGTCGACATTTTTGCACAAAGATGAGAACTAGATAAAAGACGGCAATTCTGGCATCCTATATACTGTGAAATATTCTTCTCAATATAATAAAAACAGCCGCCATATTTTCTGCGTTTCCTAGATAAATCGTCGTTCGCTTTACGAAAATTACCCGATTAGGGAATCCGACACCTCGCTCAGCGACGACTGGGTCATGTTATGCACCTCATCGGAGTTTAGTAAGCTTGATCGAACCACAAAACGAGCTTTAGACAAGGGGAAATAGCTGAATATGTCATTTTCGTCTTCAATGCCGGGGATCTCACGTTTCAACGTTATGTTAACAGTCGGAGATTATGTATCACTCCACCTCGCTCAGCGATGTTCAACCCATGATGATATAAGTAACTAACAACACCGAAAGAGCCCCATCTTCGGGATAGACTATATATAATCCTCCAAAGTGTACCCAGATCGAATCACAAGTTCAATAGAATTAAAAGAATATATCATCTCGCCTTTTATACGACAAATACAATGTCAGAAGTTTATACCCAAGTTCAACTCAGCGACGGAGCCAAGCTCAACGTCTGCCACCTCGGCGCCGAAAACAAGTCGAAGCCCCTGATAATCTCTCTCCATGGGGCTCCGGGACTCTCGTCACACACTGGCATAAAAGATGACTTCAAGTTTCTCGCAGACAGGTTCCGCGTTCTCGTGTACGATCTTCGAGGTAGTGGAGACAGTGAGGTCAAGGGCCCTTTTAAGGATGAGCAGTGGATCTCGGATCTTGAAGAGCTCAGGTGAGTGAACATTGAGCGTTTCTGTTGGGAACCGTGGTTAATGTTATCTGCAGAGCTTGGGCTGGAGACGAAAACTTCATACTTGCTGGTGGATCTTACGGTGGCTTCCTTGCGCTAAACTACGCCCTCAACTATCCGAACCGTCTCTTAGCCTTGATCCTCCGTAACACCTGGGCATGTGGTCCCCAAGGCACACATCGTGCCCTAGCAAACATTCTCCTATCCGACCGCATCGATCCCGATCCCAAGCGCCAAGTAAGGCTCTGGACTGGCAACGTGCAAAGTCAGGAAGATGCAGAACAAGGCATGGCCGAGATTGTCCCCATCTACACCCCCGAGAGCAATCCGGAGCCTGTATCATTCGAGGGCGCAGGTACCGAACTTCGTTGGGAGGTTCATAACGCTGCGTTTTCTTGGTCACAGCCTCGTTTTGATGTGAGGTCCAGGTTGGCTGAGATCAAGGTTCCGACTTTGGTGGTAGTTGGAAGGCTTGATATCATTTGTCCGGTCGAAGAGTCTGAGATGATCCAGAGGCGTATCAAGGGAAGTGAGCTTGTTGTTTTTGAGAAGTCAGCTCATAATCCTGCTACTGATGAGCCAGAGAAGTTTCAGGAGGTTATCTCGATCTTCCTTGGAAGGCTTAGGTAGTAACCGGGCTAATAGTCATGTCTTTGAGTCAATATCCGAAGGGCAACTTGTTGGCCAGCATTCATTAATTAGGCACCGATGTCTCAGCATGCATAGTTCCATCACTGTTTATGGCACACATCTTATGCCTCACGTAGACCCTAATAGGCTCATTCATTATTCACATGCATACAATCTCTCCTTTTTAGATTTACACTTACTGATTGTGAGAAAAGGGCTCTAATCGCTCGTGTTTTGCGGACGATGATGATTCACATGATCCTGTCTAATAATAGGGGCTATTGTCATTGATTAACAACTTGAATTCGACACTGGGTTGGTCAATATTCAGACACTCCCAGATATTCTTGTGGCTATCAATGTTGTTACATCAAACCAGCATCATTTAACTATACCAAGCTGGTGCCCACCACTCGCAACCTATAAATCGCTACCATCCTCATCACGGCCATCACCCCAGAAACCCCGAAGGACTACCCTACCATGTTTCAGAAAATTTCCGCATTTCTCCTGGATCAGCTTCACGGCTGAATTGTGTATGGAGTCGGGAGACTGCTCCATCGTTTCCCGATCAGAGTCCATGTAGACCAGAATGAACACGACCTTGAGAACTTGGTCGCTGGGATCTTTTCGATAGCTCGACTGAATGTAGGTGATGACGGCATCCAACAAGTCCTCCAGTATATCCTCCGCGGCGTCAAAATGGACTGTTTCGAGACACGGTGGCAAGCCTCTCACTAATAGCTGATCGTCTCTGATCTCGTCATCAAGCACAGGCAGCCAGATGTCCTCCAAGGCCATGCGCATATACCGAACGTTTAGAAGTCGTGCTCCTGTTGTGAATTCATATGCTGTGTGGGCTGGCACTGCAATAAGTGCTTTCAGGGTATTCTTTTTGAGTGCCAGGATTTCGCAAATATCTTGGATGGAACAAAATTCAGCTCCAAAGCAATAGGCACCCACGTACAGAAAGGACTCCAGTGGTCCTGTTGCAGATATCAGGAGTCGAAGTGCTTCTTTTAATATCGTGCTTCGAAGGGCAATATGACGAACATTGCGAAACTGTAGTGGATCTCGCAGTGTTCGACGATTCGGATTCATAGCTTCTAGACTCTGGAGACTTGGAAGTGCTGCAATGAATCCGCCAATAGAATCTTCGGACAGATCGAGGGGATTCAAAAATATAGTCTCTCTGGCAGTCCTGTTTTTTATATCCAGGCTCTTCAATCGCTGAGGGAAGCGGCTTTCATGGATTGATAGAGGCTTACTGAACTTGTCGAGTATCTGGGATAGATCTTTGGCTATTGTCTCGAGGTATTCGAGGTTGGGTGTTTGAAGAAGGACAAGTGCTCCGATGAACCGTTCCCATCCTGTGATGATGGGCTCTGCCCCTGGGAGACCGAGAATACCGGAAAATTGGTTCAAGGACTTGACCAGCCAGTCTTCCTCAGCTCGAATGTCGTCCGGATAGATGTATCTTACGAAAGCTTGTTTGACTTGCTTGGCTAGTTCTGGGTTCTCACAGAGAGTCCTACAGAACAGAACCTCAGCTAGAGGTGTTATTTCAGAGAAGCCAAAATGGTGGTGGAGGGTTTTCTGCGCTATATAACCCCAGCTCTTACAGACCGTAGAGAGGCTAACAAGGGTGTAGCGAAGGACTTTCGCATCAGCGCCTTGTCCGGCGGATACACTGGGGAAGTCCTCGTGATCTTCAGGCCCTGGGTAGCAATGAAGGCAAAAGTTCTCGCATATAATGTATACAAGGGCCGCGTCAAGGTTTTGAAGATCCATGGTGTAGCTTTTAGGAATTATAAGTTTCGAGATAAATATCCTGTAGATTTGGTATATGTCCTGGAATTTGGACGCTTTATAGTGATAACCTAGGCAGCGTCACTGGTAAATGTACTCTGACACGCTACAGTCGACCACGGGTTATTAGGACGGTGATTCTGTTTCAGTATCTGAGTGATTCAGCTGATTTTCTGTGTTGAAATGGAGTGACATTCGCTGTCGTTGGCAACTGTCAACATGGTGTTCCTCGCCTTTCAGCAGTCATTCACTTGGCAGCAGGTCACTTGCGACTGAACTGATTTCCTTATGATCTTCAGTATGATTGTTCGTTCAAAAATCAGTGGCCTTCTAAAATAAGAGAGCTAGACTCTCGATAGTCGACTCCACGTCCGGGATTCAAGGGTAACTCGCTCACTGGGATACAATGCAAGCGGCTACAAGTCATGGCCATTTATCCTGAACAGTACAATTAACAACTTAGAGTTTGTTCGCATATTTAATGAGTTTAATCTTTCTCAAAACGAGGCTGCTCCTAAATACAGTGTCTCTCAAGAGTTGTGACCGTCACATAATGACAGATTTCTTGTAAATGCTCTTCACTAGCAAGTGATACACCAAGTTCAGGGCTATACTGTCAATTCTTAGCTACCACCATAGCAAAATCTCAGTGTTTCTCAAGTTCGGGATTAGTAATACACCAAGAGGGCATTCCATATCTGGTGGATCAGAAAATGGGTCAGATATCTTGGTGAGAGTCTAATCATCAGACAAAACCCTTTCACGCCTGGTCCTCCGACACGTGACAAACATGTATATCCTCCCGTGTCTGAGGAAAGATCGGCATTTTTGCTTGATTTTCTCCCAAGCCGATCTGTTAATAGCCTCAGGGAATTCTGAGGAATATATGTCAATTTTTGTCAGAATCCGTATAACCACATATCGTAGCTTTTGTTCCGCTGGCTGATCTCGAACAGTCGATAAGATAGAATTAGCCAGAGCGTCCAGGACTCCTAGGATCGTATTTTCCGAGATCTCGAGCTCTAGCACGTAGAGATTGGGTGGGAATACATCTAGTAAGGCGTGTTCCTCCAGAATTGGTTCTGCGTCCGTTGGACTCCAGAAATCTCTGAAAACGAATCGCATATCGTTCACGTTGACGAGGCTCTTGGCTGCCGTGAAGCGCTGAGATTCTTCTAAAGTCAGTAGATGTAACCTTGTCAAGCTATGCTTCTTAGATCTCAGAAGTTCGCATATATCCTGGAGGGTGACGCCATCATGATCAGGGCGAGGATGGCCATAATAAGTAAACTTCTCCAATGGCCCTGTAGATGAAAGGAACAGTCGGAGTTCTTCCCGACTAAAATCAGCATACAAGACCAGAGTTCGTAGGTTGGACAGACTAAGCCGGCTTTGAATTGACTCTGGATTGGGAGTGGATAAGGTCATGTCGCGGATTCCTGGACTCGCCGTCAAGAGTCCCCCCATACAGGCCTCGGATAGATCTAGAGATCCTTCGGCGTAACTTCCGCTGTTCTTTAGCGGTGTGACATTTATAGTGGTGATACTTCGCGAGATAACGCATTGTCTCCCTACAAAGAGCGTACGGAACTTTCTCATGGTCTTGTTCAAGTGTCCGTTATGCATCGAAAGCTTGTTGAGGGTAGAGACATGGAGCAAAATAAGGGGGGCAATGAATTCTCCCCATTTCGAGATGTCTGGCACAGAGGCCGCCTCCGGAAAGTCGAGAATTCCTGAGAACTTTCTCAACGACTTTGCGAGCCATTCTTCGTCAAGACTCCAGTCGTATGCAGATATTTGTCTTATTCGAGCCATCTTAACATGCTTTCCAAGCTCCGGGTTCTCAGAGAGCGTCCTGCAGAATAGGAACTCTGCTTTTGGATGAGTTTCGAAGTAGCCGAAATGGTGATGCAGTACCTTCTGCGCGATATATCCCCATCTCTTGCAGACGAGTGAGAGATTGAAGATTGTCTGGCGGCGTTCTATGGCGGGAGGCCGGGGTGCCGAACGGCCTGGGGCCGGCCAGTCCCTATGAAGGTTTTCGCAATGAGGGCATATGCTCTCGCATATGAGATATATAATCTCCCGTTGGAGTTTCTGGATGAGCATTTTCTTCATGATTGCTTCCCGATATATGATAGTGGGCGGTCTTGGGAGTTTTGAGAGCTGGAGTTGAGCGAGGTTGTAAGTGGGGGTAACTGGGGCCTCTTATAGTCCAAAGATGAGCTGAATGACTGAAAGTTGTGAACAGTTTCTCTAGGCTATACACTGTCTCTCACTCGAGTCTCTCCTTGTATCACCACAGTGGTGCACCGCCTGTGATCAACATGCGCTGATTGTCGTCATGAAGCACTGTCGGCGTGGGCTTCCTCTATGAACTGGCCGCCGATCACCCGCCAGCAAGCTGTTTGCATTGTGGTTATCTTTCTCCTTCATTCTGAAATAATGTTGGTAGCATAATAGCTTTAGCTATAAGCCCTAATCTCGTAAATACAGGTTAGTAGACTGCTGCCCTTTTGCTAAGCTGTGGGGGTTTTTGAGGTTAGAATAGGCTTCAGTTCCGACACAAGAGTAAAAAGGCAACTGAGAACAGCTTGAAACATACTCTTTGCTCTTTCTGAGGCACAAAGAAATTGCTTTAGCTGTAAAGTTAGATATTCTTATGACTGTCTCCAGAGGTTTGTAAATGCTTTTGCTAAGCGGCAACATTCATAATGGTATCACAGGTGGCAAGTGAAGTTAAGTAGACTCGAGGTCAATTTATTTGGTTTTAATTAGACCGAGCTGTTGTTGAAAGCTCTCATGGTTTGCTAGCCTACACTATATGTGCTACACAGCCTTGTGTTTGACTGAACACTGCAAAGCGCCGTGAACCAGTATCACTCTTTATAACGGTATTCAACTATTATCTCTCCCCTCTCAAGGAACAGAGAGCATTTTTGTTTTATCTTCTCGCAAGTAGGGTAGTCCGAGGGAGACGGTGGGCCTAGTGTCCCTTCGGGTCGAGGACCCAGATGGATAGTGATATGGGCATCTTTCAGCACTTGGTCCTCAGGGCTGTCGGGGCACTTAGATAGAATGTATGTAGTGACTGCGTCAAATACACCCTCTATTTCTTCAAACGGAATATCGAAGATTATGCTTGAGAGGTTTGGGGGGAATACAGCCACCCAGGCCTGGTCGTGTAATGTCAACTCGCTTTCTGTACTCGTCCATATCGATCGAGTTGCGATGCGTAGCCAAGTCATGTTTTCAAAGCTTCTGGCTGCCGTGAAACGGCGCGCGTTGTATGGAGTCATTATTGTCGCTATTACCAGAGTATCCTTCTTCATCGTCAAGACTTCGCATATATCTTGACCTGTGGCCGGATTCGGTTCGTCTGTAAATCTTCCGAGGTACCTGAATACTTCAAGAGGCCCCGTGGCCGACACTAACAGTCGCAGTTCTTCCTGGCCCAAAGACGCGTCCTTCAGCTTAAGATCGCGTACATTGTGGAGCTGTAAAGGACTCTTGATCGTTTGTCGAATTGGATCTCCGAGTGAAAGGGCCTTGACACTTGGAAGATTTGACAAAAGTCCACCGCCAGCTGTGTCTGAGAGATCTATTGGGCCTGTATAAGTAAAAGAACGCTGAGAGTTCGGTCCTTGTAGCATGAGGATCTTGACAACACTTTGAGGAAAGACATGTAGATGGCTGATATATGGCTTCCTGAATTGCTGCATTAGATGGTCGAGAGCTTGGGTATGCATATTGAGGTTTATGGCGTTCGGAACTTGAAGCAATATGAGTGGTACAATAAACGATGACCACGCTCCAGTACTGAAGTTGTAGGGCGTCGGGGGAAGATCCAGGATGTTGGAGAATCTTTCCAAGGACTTGAACAGCCAAGTATCGTCATTCTTTTCGAGATCCCACTCTAGTCGAGAAATTTGTTTTAGGACAGTCCACCGGACAAAGCGGCCCAGCTCAGGCCTTTCGCAAATAGTCCTGCAAAATCTGATCTGGGTTATTTCATGATCACCTCCCTGTATATGGAAAAGTGTCCTTTGTGCTATATCAGCCCAGCTTTTGCAGAGTAAGCAGAGGCTCAAGAGTGTGCCTTTTCTGATCCAAAATTCGGATATCCCAATAGTTAGATTTAGGGGATCTGTTCCCCCGATAGGACAGTGGGGACAAAACGCTTCACAAATTAGGTATATAATCTCGGGGGGCAAGTTCTGGAGGTTCATGTTGTTTGATGAACAAAGCTGGGATATAAGATGGTATCAGCAAGATGGCATGATCTGTTTGACAAGGTCGAGCTGGGCGAACTTGCTCGCGAGGGACTTGAAGCCTTTTATAGTCCGTAGACGGTGTGATCCACTGCAGATATGAAAGGCCCATCACCAACGTCTATGATGTTCTAGTTCAGGGGTATATACTACGTTAACAATGGTCCACGGGCTCTAAGCACCTGTCGATCTTGGGTAGCATGGCTAGCTATCGTATTGCTTTCTGTTCCGCAGTTATTCATTCATAACCCCATTCTCTATTCAGGGAACTTAGGGGTTAGTGAATGTCAACTCGGACTTTGACTGTCTGCTTCTGGCCCCCAGCAAGGTGATACAATGTTAGAGTGTCACATCACTCACTCTCTCTAACTAAGATACAGGTTCTACTTGCATCAGTAACCGAACCACACCCAAAATCGTCTGTGACCCTGTTTACTGGTGCTTCCTGATCTACAAACGCTGGGTTTTCTTGCAATGTAGCACCAATGGTAGCCTGTGACCAACCGTACCTCGGAATCTTGATGCTGTGGACGTTGGCTACATGGCTAATCCCTACGTAGTTACACTCTTGTGCGTGCTTTGATGTCGTGTGTGGAGTTGGGGGTTTAGGCTAGATGTCAGAACATGTGAGGGCAGTGTCATGAATGCTCAACAAGCCGTCTTGGGCATCTGTGTATTCAGCATGTTTCTGCCAATTAACACCCTCAATCGCTTACACCCATCTTATTGTCAGTTTCCCTGTAGGCAGGTTTCTGAAGAAGTGGAACAAAATCGGATTATATTCATGTCAAGAATATTGTGTTGAATAGCTTTATTATCAGAGTAGATAAGATCGAAAACAGCATTTCCAAGTTCTATTGGACTAAAACGAGTATCTCTACATAGAAAAATGCGGCAACATTGTGTTTTCACCGACCTCGTCGCAGCTATACCATGAAAATGGTGCTACCGTGGTAGTTAGACATCCATTTTCAAGCCATAATGAACCACACTCTCTGCGGAGTGATTCCTCTTCTTCTGCGTTCGTTGGCCGTACAACAGGCATTGCCCACGGGGCTGGATTTGGATAGGCTTTGTCTATAAAATGTAGAATCACCTCTCTTAGCTTTTGCTCCTGTGGAGGTTCTCTGTAGGTAGACGATATGTAAGACCCCAAAGCCTCTCGATATCGAGGTGCGTCCGTGTGGCTATGGTCGAGGCATAGCGTCTTTAGGTTCGGTGGGAACACATTGAGCAGGGCATCCTTTGTAAGATCTTGGTGGAATTGTCTCAGCGTGACGATATCGCACAATGCTCCAGCGTTGACTTGTAACTGTTGCAGCTTGACTAGCTGAGCCATGGCAGTAGGTGGCCGCTCTGAGCTGTAAATATTCAGGACAACTCTCTTGAGTGTATCTTTCATGGGTAAAAGCATCTCAAAGATATCCTGAGATGTAACAATTCTGGTTGCGTTGGCATGTAGCAAAAGCAAACCCATGTCGTCAACTTCCCTATAAACGAACTCTTCCAGTTTTCCTGTGCTGCTGATGAGTCTCTGCAGCCAGCTCTTCGGCAGGCGCGAATTACCAATCCGGAGCCTGCGCAGCTTCTGAAGTGGGAGTTTCTCTGGGAGATTTGCAAAGTTAGGTCGCGATATGGAAAGCGTCTGGAGGTTCTCCAGCATTATGAGATGTAGATATGTTTGAACCTGTGGTCTCAGATCCCAGATAGAGGATATTTTCTGCTGCCCGACCGAAAGAGACTCGAGCTTCTGAGACAAAGCTTTGTTCCGTATGACGGCTTCCGTACAGAATCTTTCGAAGATCATCGGATTATAAGGGCCGTGAACGACGAGATGCTTGAGGTTGGTTGCCCGAAGTAGAATGATCGGTGCGATGAATTCTCCCAAAGAGGCAACAGAGCTCTGCAAGTAGAGCGGCTTTATCCCAAACAAGCACATATACCTAGCCATGGATTTCTTAAACCAACGCTGGTTAGAGAACTCTTGGTTGACGCCTACGTGTAGCCCGAGGATGGCCACTTGCAACTGCTTGCTCAATTCTGGATTCTCGCAAATTGTCCTGCAGAAAAGAATCTGCCGCAGATCATTTGAATGTTTGAAGTAGTGATGAAGAATGTTCTGTGCAACACATCCCCAGCTCTTGCATGTCCTGCTAAGGTTGATGAGAGCCGGGCGGTCCTCATCCTTCTTGTTGTATATGATATGCTCGTGGGAGACGGAATGTTTTTCCTGACAATGTAGACAGAAATGCTCGAAAATCTGATACAGGATCTCTGTCGGGAGTGTTGGGCTTTCCCACATGATGGTCTATATCGGATATGTCTCGATTTTCTTTCTTCGAGGGATGAAATATGTGTGTCTCTGGCTGACGCCTCGATAAGCCAGAAAAGATGTCGAAACTTTGGCTGGTAGTATGATGAATGGTTAGAAACCCTGAAAAGCTTTTGCTAAGCGCGAAGGTCCTGGAGGCAAAGACTTTTGTTGCGTGTAACTGATGGGTTGAGCTTTCCTACGTTCTGTTGTGGGCTATAGTTCAAGTGTTGCTGGTCATTAGAGTTATTGATGGATGGTTAATACAAGTCAGGATGAGTGTGAAGAAGGAGGACTGTGGGGGGACCGTGGGAGGACTCGTGACGAGACTTTATAGGTAGGCAGAATGAACAAGCTTTGATACAAGATTAAGTGTTGTTGATGTGAAGTTTGTATGTGATTTGGTGAAAGACTATCATTGTGACCAACTGTATTCTACGCCTCGTAACTGTATCACCTAATGTGATCTCCTGATTTGCCGATTACCGTTTGACTTTGCAAAATTTCTATATCAGAACACTGATGTGGCGTTTCTCAACTTTGTTACCCCCTGGATCCATTCAGCTTGAGGGATTTCAAAAGTCAAAACTGAGGCTATCTCACCACCGCATCCACCGAAAACATATTTAAATAATTGAAGAAATTAATTTTAAGTATGTAAATACTTGCTGTTGAGAGCCTGGCATATGCTCTTACAACCAACGATGTTGAATATCCGACAAACAGTAACAATTTCTATACGCCCATGTTAAACAAACGCCCATCCAGTCAAAAACACATCTATGCAGCTCGTTTACAATCTGGTCATCCTAGGGTATCACAACTTTTCACCTCCTGTCAAAAATATCCCGAACCTCAACAACGCCATCCATTCTTCCAAGAACCAAAACCTTAGCATCCTCATCAAAAGCCCCAGACATTACCATCTCCTCCGTAACCTCATCGTACACAATCGTTCCCGTCGCAACATCCATGATGTCGAAGCCATCTTCAGTTCTGCAGAACATGTATCGGCAATCGGGCGAGATCGCAAGGGGCCATCCCTCACAGGGCCGCACCGCGTTGAGGTTATAAGACGTCAGGTCGTTGGCGGAGGGGATCCAGATGTGGACGCTTGTTCCCCAGACTGAGACGATGCGTCGACCATCGGGACTGACTGCCAGAGCGCGGGGGTTGTTTGAGCCGTCGATCTCAAGACGGCGAATTGTCTTGCAAGTCTTGGTGTTGGTGATGCGCAGCGTTCCATCGCGTGAGGTAGTGACGAGGCTCTGATCGTGAAGGAAAGCAGCGTGAGTAACTGCGTCGATGTGATTCAGAACCTTTCCAACTCGGACTCCGTTCTTCACGTCCCAAACTCCAATGCGATTCCTCGCTTCA
Source organism: Fusarium ramigenum (assembly GCA_013186855.1). Taxonomy (NCBI): domain Eukaryota; kingdom Fungi; phylum Ascomycota; class Sordariomycetes; order Hypocreales; family Nectriaceae; genus Fusarium; species Fusarium ramigenum. The sequence continues at coordinate 52,075 of JAAOAT010000081.1, read as the reverse complement.
CCGACTGCGATGAGTCTCCCATCACGGCTCCAAGCGATTGGTTCACCCTTAGCCTCCTTGAGTTCACAAGCTGTCTTTCCACTGACATAGTCCCTCAGGAAGACAGTGCTAGAGTGGTGAAAGTCGAAGCCTCCTGTAAACTGAACTGTCCAGTCCCTAATAGTAGCCAGCTTCGCGCCATTGGGTGAGAAGACAGCGCGAGAGCCGCTGGTCTTGGAGTAGCCGCTCTGGGTCTTGATGTCAAAGACGTCGATCCAGGACTGAGAGGTTTGCGCAGCAGTGTAGATCGCAAAGACAGCTGATGTAGCAGGGGAGATGCCTACTGAGGCGATCTCTGCCTTGCTACAGGAGCGGCTGAAGCGACGTGTGATTTCCATGAGCGCTGTTGGGTCTCTTGCACCTAAAGACTGGGATCTTGATGATGAAGTTGAAGGAGATGCAGATGATTGTCCCCTATAGTGTCGTTAGTCAGAAGTTCGAGTTTGAAAGGGGCTAGACTTACATGATGTTGACGCTGGTGGATAGTCAATAGAGAGTAAAGAGATGTGGAGAAGGTATCCAAAAGTTTTGCAAAATCTTGATTGTGTTGTATTGTTTGTAGTATTGTTCTGTAGAGTGTAGTTTGAAGGTATCGCCAAACTTCCAAGAAACCGGCGATCACCTTGATCTTTAAACAAACCGCGAAGCCCACCACGATGACTCCTCCCTGCATCTAAGCACACCGAATCTTACAGATTGCTAATCACATCTCTCGATTTGGCGAGGCTCAAAAGCGACTTCGTTAGAAAATTTCACATTATTCTCAGCATGTAGTGAAAAAGGCTGAAGACATACAGCGGTAGGGGTGAGTCACTAGTAACACCCACCGGTCTCCGCAGGAGATACACGGAGGAGAATTCGGCGTGGCAGAATTAGGGATAGCGTTGATGACATGGGTGCCGGCCTCGTTATTTTCGGTCGTGAAGAGGGAATTGGAGGTTGTAAGAATGAGACTCAGCGGGTTCATGATAGCCCGCATCTTGGTATTGTATGCAATGACTGACTCTAAGATCATTTACTCTTACTGACAATTGATCACTTCAACTGCCCGCTTGCAGTTCATCTTCACAGCTCTTGGACCTTCATTGTGATGTGAAAAGATGAGATGGAGACCCCCACAACCCATGAGTTGCGATGCGGGGAGTATAAGTGAAAATGGTCTAGCCTACTGGGCCGAAAACTCCAAAACGGGACTACGTGATGGCCCATTAGAAAGCAGAAATGGAATCATTGATTATGAAATCACTGCATTGTAAATACTCGCTATTCATTCAGCTCATGAACTAGAGTTACAATTGCGTCCGATCACGGAGAGAGACAATGGATAGATTTCATCATGTTCAATTCATCATTTCATTCAGACATGATCGCATAGATCATACCAGACTTATTCGTCATTTCGACCCATCAAGGTGTCTTTGATGCGCGCCAACAAGAGCATTCAGCTCCACCATTAACTCATTGATAACTCCCAATGCTACTCCCAACAAACTCCTTCTTTTGATTTTTCACATTTCCACACGCTTAAGCACCAAAGGCCTCCTCATAGTTGGTCATGCAAGATCGGTAGCGAACAGAGCTCGTCTTCAGAGCCTCCATGGCCTGCTGAAGACCCTCCTTGGAGATAGGAATCTCCTCAATCCACGACTTGAGGCCCTTGTCAGCAGCGAGCTGCAACATCTCGAGCATCTCACGTCGGCTGCCCAAGTGCGATGTTCCGATGTAGCAACCGTTGGTGATGAAGTCCTGGTTGCGGATGGAGATACCATCACCACCGGGAAGACCCACAGAGTTCCAGTGGCCATGGACATCGAGCAAGCTGAGGTACTCGCTGAGAGCAAAGCCCTCGAAAGAAGTGGCAGTGTTGATGATGATGTCGAAGGACATCTCGTGGCCCTTGGTCCAGTCCTTCTCACCAGTGGCCAGGAAGCCATCAGCACCCATCTTGCGAGCATCGGCCTCCTTGGCTCGTGAACGGGAGATAGCCCAGACTTCAGCACCAAGAGCCTTGGCGAAGATGACACCGTAGTGGCCAAGACCACCGATACCAACGATACCGACCTTCTTGCCGGGTCCGGCGCCGAGACGCTTCAGTGGGCTGTAGACGGTGATACCGGCGCAGAGCATGGGAGCAGCTTGGGTGCTGGAGAGGGCTTCGGGGATGGGGTAGACCCTATGAATTGTAAGTCAGTGAGATCAATTGGGTGGGCGAGCGTACTCACCAGTACTCATGCACTCGGCTGTGAGAAGAGTAACCACCCTGGGTCTTGAAACCAGTATCGAGGTAATCAGCGCCATAGGCGTCAATCTGGTGCTTACAGTAGGTCTCATTGTCATTCTTGCACTGATGGCACTCAAGACACGACCAGACCTGGGCACCAGCACCGACACGGTCGCCGACCTTGGCGAGAGTGACCTTATCACCAACGCGGAGAACCTTGCCAACAACCTCGTGGCCTACAGCGAGAGGATAAGGGCAACCACCCCAGTCGCCGCTGATGGTGTGACGATCACTGGCGCAGACACCGCAGCACTCGACCTTGATGTCGACATCGTACTCGCCAAAGGGACGGGGCTCAAAAGAGTTCTTCTGGAAGTCGGTCCAGTGCTCGGCGCTGGGGGACTGAAAGCCCTGGAACTTGTCGGGAACAGACATGATGATTATGGAAGTGTGAGTGTTGAGATGACGAGAAAGAGAGAGTAAAGCGATTGAGAACAAGTCAATTGGGGCTTCTCTTCCTTTATAAAGCTCATCTCATGACGACGAGCCGACCAGAAACCCCCACTCGTCGAAACAACCTCAGAGCTCACCCCTCATCGCGTTGACTACCGTATCCGTTACGTGTGAGGGGCACTTTTTTTCCCTACTACGACCCCTCCATCATGAAATATCATCTGATTCGAGTAAGCGACGCGGTTTGGGGGGAGAGATTGAAGTGTCGCATTGAGAGATTGGGGGTTTCGGGACGCTATGCCCGAATTGCAGACAGGCGACATGCGATAGCCGATAGCCGATGTGGGCATGCTATTGGTTGAGGGGCCATCATGACTCTTGACATGAAGCTCGGATTATCGTGGGCCGCCGGAGTCTGAATTCCTCCACCAAGAATCGTGGGGGATCAGGTAGCATGAGAGGAGCTGCATTGGCGATCTGTGAGGAGGTGGCTCAAGATGTGTTTTATAGTTCCATTTGTCCTGATGGGGGTATCCTTTCATACGGGCATCATATGTTCTAGACCTTGCTATATCATGTCTTGTCATGGCGTAGTCAAGTTATATCCAAGTTGTTCCTCCTCATGACCACAAATTCGGGCACTCCAAACCGAAATCTCGCAGACCTAAATACCGAACCTCGCTATAACCGTCCGACAAGCTCACTGCTTCTTCCAATCCTTCTTCTTCAAAGCCCTCGACTCTCCCAGTCCAATTCCCAGCAGAAAGCTCACTCTCATAGTCATACCAAGATACACAAACGGCACATTCCCCCAATCACTAACATTCCACGCCATGACGTCCCAATAGATACTCGACCCAAGCTCACTCATCGAAAACAAGTGTCCCAGATCCGCAATAAGTAGTACAAGCAGGACCGTCCTCCAAACCCGCAAATCCGCTGTAGATCGCAGAACGAGCGCTTCATTGAGCGCAAAGAAGAAGAACATATTGGCGAGCTGCGACATGGCTACAGATGTAGCCTTTCCTGTTTCTGCTGGTGCTGAAGATGCATGGAGAAGAGATAGGTAGGTGTTTTGGCGGAAGTGAGTGTAGAAAGCACCGGTGAGGGCGGAGATGGGTTCAAGAATGAGAAAGAAGATGCGGTAGATGGGATGGATGCGGAAAGCCACCTGAGAGGGCCTTGGGGTTGGAGTGGTCATGATGAAGGTGAGTTTGATGTGTTTACGAAAGATGAATTGTGTCTTTGATATGTTGCTACGTGGTGATGATGAACAAACTCTCAGAAACTTCAGTATGGATCCTTAACACGGGAAAAACTTGATCCACTGTCTTCCCCACGACAGCCCTGCAGCATTAAACTCTGGAAAGATTGCATCCTGAGACAAAGTCGAAGATTGCTGGAATTGAGATGCAATATTGGATATTTTAGCTTGAGACCTATTAATCTACGAGTTATAGCACTTGTCTTGAAAATACCCGAGCAATTATCGACCTTTAAGCTGAGTGTTCCGTAGGGTAGCCATGACGTCCAGACTCTGGACACTTCGACCAAATTGTCGAGGTCTAGACTTTCGAGACTTAAAGCTTCAGAGTAAAGTCAATCTGGGCTCATATAAATCCAGATCAACCCAAATGGAGAATTTCCTAGTCGTGGCTGACTGGTTCCATGGAACCGGTATCGGAATGTCCGGTTCACCAATTGTAAGCCCAGGTGAAGTTCTTCTGAACGACTTGTCGATCACTTCCTCCAATCCGTCAGATTTTTTCGTTCTACGGGTTTCAGGGACTGATCTACGCCAATCCATTTGCAAACAGTTCCAGGCTTGAACTATCTACCCGTAGAGGGACAACAATGTCAATGAAACTACAGAATCAGGGTCTTCAGCCCGTGTGGATGAGATCAGTCAGTGAGCCCAGCCAAATCCGGGGTTGCTTTGGGGGATTAGCTTGTTTGGGGTGTTGATCCAGACCCCTGGAAGGTCTGGACGCATTGAGTTGCACTGCGTGGGTTCTCGAAGTAACGCTGTTGTTGTGGTGAATCGATGTTACACAGCCATTGGCCGGCCGTTGGAGGTCTGGTCAATAGGGATCAACGCTGTTGATATGAAGGCCCAACATTGCTGCTACTGTGCAATCACATTTCTTGCGGCATTGTTGCATTACTCAGTGCCTGCAAATTTCTCTACCGAGAAGATTCAGCACCGGGAATAAGAATACGGAAAGTTTGCATCGCCACTTTGAGTTTCTTTCGCCCTCTTTGGTAGTGTTGGCTGAGGACGGCTTGATGGAGGGGCGGCTAGCGACAGATGCTACTGCTACCGTGTTCAAGGGACCTCACCGCTACAGATTAAAAAAGCAAAGAGAGTTTTTACCGTCATAATCTTTAGCCTCTAAACATCATCAACGACGTGGTATGAGCTTGTTCAGAGACCGGACCGAGGAAAAAGAGAATCGCGGGCCCCGAGAAAAACTGGAACCGTACGATCCACCTCCGCTCGATAATAATAAATCAAGAAATCGTTGTCCTTCCCGCATTCCCAAGACTTCCTTCTGGGGCAGCGCTAGCTCACAAGTGCATGTCATCGTGTACTGTAGATGGCGTTAAGCATGACTTGGGACCAGTCGCCTTACATCACCGCCAAGGGTCGTGTAGTATCGTGACTCGCCCTATGGGGCACTAGCTTTTGTTAAGAGATACTTTTGATGTCTTCCCTTTTGTAGATGACACCCTCCCCTTCTTTTATTCCCCTGATCATCCCGTTCTTCTGACTCGTCTTGTTGTGTTGTGCTGTGCTGTACGTACAGTGAAAACCCAATCAGGGACCCCCTGTTTCTCAGATCCCTTCAGTGGCAGTTCAGTTCGCCCTTTAAATCCAAGCCCCCCTGTCTTCCGTTGACTTTACCGGGATTGCTAATCGCAACGGTTTTTCTCTCAAGAAGCCTGCTCCTCCTCCCTCACATCCATCTCCATTCCTTTTCTACTCCTTTTTTCTGTTGTTCTTTTTTCTGCTTTTCTGTTGGGATCAGCACAGAGCGTATAACGAGTACTAAACTAAAGTACCTTCTGAAACCTCCGTCTCTTTTTTTTTTTCGAGTTGTTTGCTTCGTGTACCGTTGCCACCCAACACCGAAACGACCCAAAGCCAGAAACGGGCCCAAAGCAAATCAAGGTTCCGCGAAACTTAAAGGAAGGCCTGAGACCGCCCCTGCGACCAGACCATACCGACCGCCCGATCGTAAACAACAACGACAGAGGTCAAAACCTGCGACGAGCGCATTCATTTAGCTCGTTGTTCTTCACTGCTCGGCTATTTGGTCGACTCGACATTCCTTCATATACGTCGTTGTTCGATTATTTGCGTTTCCAGCTTCGATAATTCCAGCACAGCCCGCTTGGACTTGATACACGTTCCTTTCGCTAGTTCGACGGTTTTGCTACCACCTCGAATATGACCAAGCGCATTTTCCCCATCAGCGACTGGGCTCCTGCTCAAGAGGCCATGTTGGAATCTCCCGCCGAATCGTCGTGTCTGGGCATCTCGACGCCTGCCCAGACTGCGAATACCACTCTCCACCCTGAAGCAGCCGCAATGCACACAGCTGCCCCCCCTCGAAACCGCAGCATGAGCCTTTCCATGCCATGGCGACGTCCTAAATCATTTGCTTTTGGTCACGACCATTCTCATTCGCAGCATCTTTCTCGGCATTTTAACGATCTCGCTGTTGACGATACCGAAGACGAGTTCCACGATCTGAACAGCGCTCATCACGAGACCCAGCACCAACACCACTTCCACACTCCAGGTGCCAAGCAGATCAAAGGCATGTTTCGCCGCGCTTCACTGTCGATCAACCGAATGGTTCATCGACGACCTTCGATTGCTGAAGATGTCGAACAATCCGAGGCTGGTAGACCTACTACTTCATACAACAATGCGCACTCGACTTGGAGTCGTCTTCGACAAGCAACCGTTCGTCGCTCACGATCGATCTATGGATTCGACCTGAAACATGACCAGAACGCCTACAACTACGAGAACTCCTCGCATCTCCCGATTCCCGGTTTCCGCGGCGAGCCACCCGTCATTCCTAGCAACTCTGGAGCTGCTGCTAAGGCCTCAGCTGCTATGCAGAATGAATACCTGGCTCGTCAGGGACTGTACAACTTTTGGTTGAACCCCAGCACCAACGACGAGAGCAACGATCGTGAGAGCGGAATCGGAATTACAGTGACACTTCCTGGAGCCGAGAGTGAGACTGAGATAGAGCAAAATGCTGCTATTAGCACGATCGACTTTGTCTCTAGACTCCCTGCAGAGCTCGCTATTCATGTCCTCGCAAACCTCGACGCTCCAGCACTCACCAAGGCCAGCATGGTTTGCAAGAACTGGAATAAGATTGTCAGTAACCAGCACATCTGGCGTGAGTCTTGTCTTCGCGAGACTACTACCACTTATGCTACAAGCGAGCCCGTTGCCCCTGGCAGTGGTCTCGGAGTTCCTGCTATTTCACCGGCAAATGACTGGAAGGACATTTACCGTATCAAGCAGGAGTTGAGCCAGCGATGGAAGACTGGCAAGGCCAGACCTGTCTATCTGAATGGACACAAGGATAGCATCTACTGCCTTCAGTTCGACGAGTAAGTTATTCGGTCCTTTTACAAGTGTTTTACTAACCTGAAAAGGCACAAAATCATTACTGGTTCCCGCGACAAGACCATTCGGGTCTGGGATATGCATACCCTTGAATGCACCCTCATTATTGGACCGCCCGAGGTCCTCGCCGAACCCGACATGCTCATTGACGAGGATGGCAACCCTACTCATTTCGCTTCAGGATCCTCCGACAACGAAAAGTCAAACTTCTCTATGCCTCGCAGTACATCATTCCCTACACATCACATGGCCTCTATTCTGTGCCTGCAGTATGACGACGAGATCCTGGTCACTGGATCCTCCGACTCTACCTGCATCGTTTACGACGTACGCGACGGATACCGTCCTATTCGCCGACTCCGACACCACACCGCAGCTGTTCTCGATCTTGCCTTTGACGACAAGCATATCGTCACATGCAGCAAGGACTTCAGCATCTGCGTCTGGGATCGCCACACCGGCGACCTGATCAAGCAGCTTCGGGGACACAGCGGACCTGTTAACGCAGTACAGATGCGGGGCAACACCATCGTGTCTTGTTCGGGAGATTTCCGCGTCAAGTTGTGGAACATTGAAACAGGCAAAAATATTCGTGAGTTCACGGGGCACACCAAGGGGCTTGCTTGCTCCCAATTCTCCGAAGATGGCCGATACATTGCATCTGCTGGTAACGACAAAGTTATCCGCATCTGGGATGCCAACACAGGCGAGTGTCTCCGCGAGATGCGCGCCCACGAGAACCTGGTTCGCAGTCTACACATAGATAGTGTGAGCGGCCGACTGGTCTCTGGAAGCTACGACACCGACATTAAGGTGTGGGACATGGAGACTGGACACCAGCTGCTCGACTTTCCCAAGTGGCACGCAAGCTGGGTTCTGAGTGCGAAGAGCGATTACCGTCGCATTGTCAGCACAGGACAGGACCCCAAGATTTTGATAATGGATTTTGGTGCTGATGTTGATGGTATTGAGAATATCGAGAGTGCCAGACCTCTACAGATCGAGGGAGGGTTTATCTGAGCCCTGAACATGCGGCGGAATAATATGATTGGGGGGATACTAATATGCCAGACGAACACGATTGAACTGGCTTTTACGACTTTATGACATGGAAGGGTTTGCTAGACTGATTTTAAGATGTAAGGCAAGCATTAGGGCATGTTGGATGAACATGCTAGGACATGGATGGTCATGGGCATGGACATGGTGCATGCGTGCAACCTCAGGGAGCACATTTGAGATCGGGCGATGGATCTATCGCTCATGAGGATTACTCGCCAATAGCGTTGATGAGCGATCTGGATCACATAGACTGCGTCTGGAGTTTATATAAATGAATTTACTTAACTATTGCTTTCGAGTCCTGGAGTCTTGTCTTCCGAGTCTCTGACTCTGTGCTTCGTTTCACGACGGACGGTGAATCAATTTGTTTAAGTGGTTACAGGGTTCGTGGCCGATGCGTGAAACAAGGGAGTCCGAGATCCACGGGAACGCGCATCGATATCGAAATGCGGGATGAAAAAGGATGCGGAGTGAAACACATAGCGTGTGATGGATAAACGTAGATCATGTGAAGGGAACAGATTCTGCATAAACACGCACCCTGAACTAATTAATATATATCATGTCTGCGTCTGCATGTTCGCAGTTCACCTGACTTTGAGGGACTATCCTGTGCTATATCGGGTAGGTGGTATAGAGTTAGAGTAATTGTTGTACCACATGCAGGCAACCGTTGACCTTGAATGCGACTCTACCTTACCCTCGGAGTGATGTGCATTACGGAGTGTGAGGTGTTGGATTGGGCTGGAATGCGCTTCATGGTGTGGCGGGATGTGGGGAGCTGTGTTTTGAAACAGGGGACCAAAAGGGGATTTGTTGGCTGTGACGGCTTCAAAGCCACCGACATTCAATATTTGCGAAAATCAATGGCATTAATCCAATATCAATAGCTCCAAAAACTTGCTTTTCCGCACTTTTATGCTCGGTTTCGACTCTGAATGGCTTCATAACCGCCACTACATCGATCTAACCAAGGAATAGCTGAGACCCCTACTGTAAATCCCTTTAATTAGCATCACCTCATGTACCGGAGCCACCTCGGCCGCAACATGATTAATCGCTTAACATATGGTAGTCGCGCGCGTGTTAGAAGGGTCCTGAGACGGCGAGGGGGATTCTATGCCGTGGCGCAGAGAGAGTGGGAATGTCTTGGTAATTAAACGGACCATGGCTTAATGCTTCAGTGGGAGAGGAATGCAAGTTTCGTATTGTATTGAGTTTCTGGAGGAATGGTGGATGACATGGGTGCAGTGGAAATTAGAGTATGTGAAGCTAATAGTCTGTCGATACCACGTTACTGGTAGCCACGGGGTATCTTTACAGCGAGAGCGAGAGGCCACCTACCCACTTTCTTTGGGGTGTTGTAGTGAATCACAGTTCTGAGATGTATGATCTGGTGGTTTGGACTTGTGATGGCTTCCTAGACTCTTTACTTAGCTCGTAGGCACGGAATTGCCGCTGTTTAGATCATGCCCCGGTTCTTTTGATCCGGGAGATGTAGCGTGAGCCACCCGCTGGCTTGTCCGGGGTCGTCCAGTGAAACAGGGCGCTAGACTGATTTCGTCGGGGCAGAGGTACTTTCCCTTTTTGTCGAGACATCAAGGGTGTTCTCTTCGGTAACTGGACGAGCTTGTTCTGTTCCCCTTTCCCGTTTCTCCCAAGGATCTCTATTCCTGCATCATCACCCTCGACTCGACGTTCATCATCCTATCCTATACATCGTACCAACGCATCCTTGAACTTCTTTGTATCATTGTTATTATCGTTTCATGTTTTGTTCTGGCCTGGTCGGCCTTGTTTGAAACAGTCCGTGATGCTGCCATAGCCAATGACGATCACTTTAATCTTGTCTAGCTTCAGCCCCCCCTTGGAAGAGTGAACAGACAGACGATTCGATGGACAACTCCACTCCAATGGCTGGTCCTCGGAGGCAGAGACGGCAGCGGATGGCGTCCGAGGAGAGTTACCACGATGAGATCCCTGTTCCTGTACCTGGTCAGGGCAGTAATAAGGTAAGTCGAGTCAATAGTGCATGTCACATATATTCATCCCAACCGTGTGTATACATATCTATCCTTACCCTGTCTTGTCTACTCTTCCCTTTCTTCCGTTCCATTTCAAGTCAGTCGAAAGCTACCACACCCACACCCTCCACCACGACAGTCAGTCTTTATCGTGTGAACACGCGATCGCGTGTGTCTCTCCTTGCCTCTCTTTTTTCTATTCTTGATATTCCTGCTTGTCTGGGACAGCGTCATCTTTGATCACCACCCTCTCTTTTTATTTTGCCTGCTTTTTAAAGAACAAAAGCCAGCGTCCGTCTCTCCCTTGAATACACTTGTTTCGTGGCTTTTAAGATTTTTGGTCTTAGTTTATCTGGCCTATCTACCTGGTAAGTTTTATCGGCGAACAAGCCTCAATATGCAAGCGGAATAAGGGACCAACAACACATGCGAACCCTCATCTGAAGTGCCGCTTTCGAGCATTGCCGGCTGGATCATGATCCTGATCCTGATCAAGTAAACAATTGATTCCTAGTGGTCTCAGCGTTTATAGAGCCTGCTTGGCTGTACACCCTTTCGGTGCCACTGTCGAAAGCTGCCGAGATATATCATCACCTGCCTCACTTGGACTCTTACGGCTGTCGACAGTGTCAGGCTGCCAATTCGATTCAGTCACTGCACTTCACTCACTTTCGTTCTGCCAGTGCCATTGCTTCTGTTGTTGTTATTCTCTGCCTTATTTATTCTCTTCTGTTCCTTCGTCTATCCTCTCTTTTCATCTTCTCTTCACCATTGTGCAGATTATTGTTCACTTCCTTTGTTCACCTCGGTCTACACAAAACTCAACCCAAACCCAATCTTAGTTGACAGCTTTCTCAAGCTTCATACTGAGGTCTCCTCTTTTCTCCCACACCACACTGCTTTCCCAAGGTTACTTTTGCGTATGGTTTCCTGCAAATTTTCTCAAACCCAAATACGAAAATACAGGCATACTGACTTTATCCTTCGTAGCCATCTGCAATATCAACACACTCTCTAGAGCGATACTATACCGCTACACCCCAGAAACAACGATTTAGCTGGCTATTTATCGTCATCATGGGGCTTTCGACTATCGTCACGGCCTCCCTCTTGGCCATGCGCCTCTTTACCCTCCCAGCTTCGGCTGCTCCTCAGGCTATTGAGGTTGAGGTTGACGTCGCTGTTCCTGCGGCCTCTGTCTCTACTGCCGCACCGGCCTATTCTGCACCTGCTTCGCCCGAGTCTGCCGCTCCCGAGGCTCCTGCTTACTCGGCTGCCGCTGCTGGTGGTTCTTGGTGGATGTCCGACATCAAGCGTCAAGGTGTCGTTGCCTATGGCTCCGCCGACTACAAGATCTTCCGCAACGTGAAGGACTACGGTGCCAAGGGTGATGGTAGCTCTGACGACACCGAGGCCATCAACGCCGCCTTTTCTGACGGCAACCGTTGTGGTAAGGGCTGTGACTCTTCTACCACCACTCCCGCCATCGTCTACTTCCCTGCTGGTACCTATGTTGTCTCCAAGCCTATTCTCCCCTACTACTACACCCACATGATTGGCGATGTCAACAACCTTCCTGTTCTCAAGCCAACTGCCAACTTTGAGGGCATGGCTGTCATTGATGTCGATCCCTACAACTCGGACGGCTCCAACTGGCACACCAACCAGAACAACTTCTTCCGACAGGTCCGCAACTTCAAGATTGATCTCACCGGCATGCCCAAGAGCTCCGGTACTGGTATCCACTGGCAAGTCGCCCAAGCTACCTCTCTTCAGAACATCGTCTTCCAGATGATTGAGGACCCCAGCGACGACAACAAGCAGCAAGGTATCTTCATCGATAACGGCTCCGGTGGCTTCATGACCGACCTCACTTTCATTGGTGGTCGATATGGTGGTTTCTTTGGTAGTCAACAGTTCACCAGCCGAAACATGACTTTCCGCAACTGCAACACTGCCGTCTACATGAACTGGAACTGGCTGTGGACTCTCAACGGCCTTGACATCTCTGGCGCCAAGGTCGGCATTGACATGACTGCTGGCGGCAACGTTCAGAATGTCGGCTCTATTCTCCTTACCGACAGCAAGATTGCCAACACTGCAGTCGGCGTCTTGACCAACTACAACCCCGCGCAGCCCGATACCAACGGCACCCTTATCATCGACAACGTCGACATGTCCTCTGCTGTCCCCGTCGCCGTCAAGGGTGGTGGATCTAGTGCTACTATCCTCGCCGGCAACGCCAAGATTGCATCCTGGGTTCAAGGTCGTGCCTACAGCGGCGGCAGTGGTAAAGCTATCCAGGCCACTCAGACTCCCGTCACCAAGCCCAAGGCTCTTCTCGACTCCAAGGGCAATGTCGTCACCAAGAGCAAGCCTCAGTACAACAGTGTCCCCTCTTCCAACTTCATCTCCGTCAAGTCCAAGGGTGCCAAGGGTGATGGCAAGACTGATGATACTGCTGCCATTCAGGCTGTCTTCAACAGTGTCCAAGATGGTCAGATCGTTTACTTCGACCACGGCGCTTATGTCATTACCGATACTGTCAAGGTTCCCAAGAACATCAAGATTGTTGGCGAGGTCTGGCCTCTCATCATGGCTGGTGGCAACAAGAACTTCAAGGATCAGGCCAAGCCCAAGCCCGTCTGGCAAGTCGGTCAAGCTGGTGATGTCGGCAACGTCGAAATCCAGGACCTCATGTTTGAGACTCTCGGACCCCAGCCCGGTGCTATCTTGATGGAGTTCAACGTCGCTGGTTCTACTCCCGGCTCCGCTGGTCTCTTTGATGTCCACTTCCGCGTTGGTGGCTCTGCCGGTACTCAGCTTCAGTCCGACAAGTGCAAGAAGAACCCCAAGGTCAAGGCCGATCCCAACCCTGAGTGCCTCGGCGCCTTCATGCTCTTCCACATGACCAAGCAGTCTAGCTGCTACCTTGAGAACACCTGGTTCTGGGTTGCTGACCACGAGCTCGACCTCGGAGATCACTCTCAGATCAACCTCTACAACGGCCGCGGAGTTTTGATTGAGAGCACCAAGGGCGCTTGGCTGTGGGGTACCGCTTCCGAGCACAGCGTTCTCTACAACTACCACCTTGAGGATGCCTCTAATGTCTACATGTCGCTCATCCAGACCGAGACCGCTTACATGCAGGGCAACCCTGACGCGACCGTCCCTTTCACTGTGAACAAGGAGTACTTCGACCCTGACTTCAAGGCTACCTGCACCGGTCCCTCTCAGCGATGTGCCCGTACCTGGGGTCTCCGCGCTGTCAACTCCAAGGATGTCTTCATCTATGGAGGAGGCCTCTACAGCTTCTTCGACAACTACGACCAAGTCTGTGTTGGCGAGAACAACTGTCAGGACAACATGATCGACATTGAGAGCTCGCAGGTGCACCTTTACGGCATCAGCACCAAGGCCTCTGTCAACATGGTCAATGTTGATGGCAAGTCGGCGATCCTTGACAAGGACAACCGCATCAACTTCTGCGCCGCCATCGCGCTCTTCTCATCTTAGGAAGATGAAGTCGACGCACCACCCTATGGTGTGCCTCCTTACGCCTAGCCAACGCGAATACCCGAGTGACACGTGCTCATTGCTGATTATGTGCTTTCAACGTGCCTCTGATTTTTCTTTCTTCATTTTTCCATAGGGCCTTTTTTGTTCCAGGGTGGAACTGGAGTTTCGGATAGTAAGCGACGAAAAACGCTTTTGATAACTGCACCTCACTCAGAGTAGACAGGGTAGCTGAATGAATCAAGTTGAGACAAGAAATGATCCCCAAATGTGACATTGTGATGAATCTCATGTGTTGTGCTGTGATGTTATGACGTAGCCATATGTGATGTGTTGACCGCTGAACGTTGTGGTCACGGGGCGGTTAGTTGACAGAGCCCAAGAACAAAGGACAAAGAACCACACAAAACAAGAGTAGACGACAAAGAGCTTCAATAAAGCCATGTCAACACTGTACATGTGCTGCCTCTGTACAAGAAGGACTACGAAAAGGCAAAAAGATGGTGATGGAAATCGAACCATCGACGCAGCAAAAGCGAAGCCGAGTCCCGAAGGAGATGAGAGGCGGAGTGATGCAAGGAAGATCTACACCACTCCGCCAAAGTTCAGTTGTTTTTAGCTACTTCGCTGAAAGAGAGAGTAACAGAATGGATTATCAAGGCTGACTCCATGTCTTGGAGAGAGATTAGCGTAGTGCTGTGGCGGATGTTGCCTGGTGTTGGTGCAGGGGTTGTGATGATCCACGGCTGAACGACAAGGTTGTCTCACTCAGCCCAGCAGATTCAGGCATAGAGGACATAACTGTTTCTAAAGAGAAGAAGTAGGTTGTTCAGTTATCTTATCTATGTATTGTTTAAAATTGAGCAGATTGCAAAATTGAGAGAGAAGAGGTGCAGCATGGTTGCAAAAATGAGAAGTTCAAGGGTAGCTGACATTCGAACTAATGACCAAAAAGCGAAGTCTCCCGAAGGAGAAGTTTATTTGGAAGTCGAACCGGAGTTCGGTTGAGTTAAACATGTAGCTACTTCGCTGGTAGTATTGCATGTTGGTCTGGTCTATAACCTATGGATCGTGTTGGCTGAGCTGGGCTGTCTCACAGTACTTCTTCACACGTGCCCAGAGCTTTTGCATGTCAACGGGGAGCTTGCTTGACAGAGAAAATGCTATTACAAGAACACGAAAACGGTCTCTGTATATTTACTATGTCATGTCTAAAAGTATTATCTCTCATGTCCAGTATCCAAAAAGAAACGGTCAGTACCTATGGTCAATCTACGTTCACAATGCGTCTCGAACTGCAGGACTCTGGCCTGACAAAAAGCGAAGGCTTCACATCCGGAGATGGTTAAGCAAGGTTATGTCAGTTGAGCCATTGAGCTAGTATTTCTCGCTACTTCGCTGACATCTGTTTGTTTGCTTTGGTATATAACCGACCTGTTGTTTGTGGCTGTTGTTGTTGGATGTACCTAAGGTAGGTCGTGATGTGCTGCAGGGGTTGTTAGCGGGTGTGGGGTTCTGAAGTCGGCGTTGAGTCACCTCGCCGCGATGCATCTGCGATGACCCCTGCAGCCGGGTCAGGGTGTTGACCTGTGGAGGGACTCAAGTACTTTTAGATACGACAACCGATAATCTAACAAGCAGATCAAAACGAAAAGCCCTTCTTAGTTACGTGGTGAAACATTATGTCAATAGAGATGCTTGGATTGTGTGTGTGATATAGGTTCTGCCTAATCTGACCGCCTGCGCTGCAGTATGCATTCGGTTAGATCTCCCGCGATTGGTGCCACCCGCTGGGTTAAGCTGCCTGAGAGCTCTCATCTTTAAACACTACGACTTGAGCTGCTTGCTCTACTTTGTATAACTTCAAAACGATGTCGTGGACAAGAAAAAAGACGATAGGACCGGTGCCACCTCCGCCCTCTTTCACACCGAAGTTCTCGGAGACATATACGAAAAAGCGGGCTTCTAACAATGGCCATGGCACTGATGATGCTCTCGCTGTGACCCGCATTCTTGAAACAGCTGACATCCAATGTTGTATGGTCGGAACAAGTGCTCTCATATTTTACGGAGCTGCCAGAGTGCGTCATGTATGTTTTTAGACTCACAGATTATGAGTGAATCTGTTGACAACCAATAGGACTGGGAAATCTGTGTCCCGGCACATCTCGTTGACAAAGCTGTCGCATTATTACAGTCAGAACCTCATTCTGCTATCTACCACGTCACGAAGCCCTGGGACAAGCCAAGCTCGTCTCTTATACATACTTGGAAACGATTCAAGCACCATGAAACTAACTTTGGCTTTGTCATTGTTCCCGACAGGGATGTCCATGTTATCTGCGAACCCTCCAACTTTACCCGTAGCCTTCGAGGACTACCATATCCCAAACTGGATGTCTTCATACAAAGCTGTCTCGACTCAGGCGACGAACTACAGCTTTGCGATGTGATTGACGGCACGGATTTACCAGAGGAGTGGGGCGAGGAGAATCTTGAACTTGATGGTACGAATGACGTGGAATGGGTTATTGAAGCAAACAAGAGAGGTCGCGAGTCTAATGACGAGAAGTTTGCGAAATGGTCGACTTTTGCATGTAATCCAAGAAGTAGACGGGCTATGTGGCAGTCATATGTAAGAACAAAAAAGGACAGGTTAGATTGGACCAAGCCAAGCCATGTGTTTACTACCCAATATCATATCATTGACACTCCAGACTCGTGGACTGTTCTCTCAGACGCTTACTAGAAGCAAGAGAAAGGCAAATAGATAGTATACCCTGGCCAGTAATTGATTGGAATCTACTGAAAGTATATGCGTGAGCCAACAAGTTTCAATGACCATTGTATTTACTTGCATGATCTACGATAATAATCGAGTTGACAGAGAGGATTGCTGCATTCTGTGCGCTGCATCGTAGGTTGGGTACCCACGCCGCCTACGTTGCCTTACTCACCTCACAAAAAAGGCTGCCTAACTTTGGAAATGCAAGGCGGGACGGTGGCCTTTTCACTGCGTTCTTAAGCCACTCTTTTATTACGGCCTTGCCTGAAAAAGGTACTTTCGTATTGCACACTCAAGATGGTGCGATATTTTGGTAAAGAATCGCCAACTGAGCTTCGAGACCTTGAGCGGAATGCTGTAAGAGCCGACGATACACAAATGGCGAAAGCCGCCTCTATGCTTCAGGAAGCGTTCGACGGCAAGGCACACTACGCTTGGTTCGGGGGATGGGCTCTTAAACTTCGAGGGTCATCTCGTGAGACGAAAGATCTGGATCTGCTGGTATTGGCGAATGACGTCCGTCAAGTTCGGGCGATACTATCTCCATACAGCTGGTAAATTTGTTCATCTGGTGGTCCACGGTACACTAACATAAGAAGGGCGATTCTCGCATACTATGAAATCAGGGGAAGCTTGCAGGAAAGAATGTTTGTGGACATTGGAGAGGAGGGGCAGGTCGTTGGCGTGGATATTGTTCTCTCAGGTAAGCCCGTCCGATCTGCAGGAAGCAAAGCATACCTAGGTATGTACAGCGATAACGAACCTCGTTCCAACCTACCTACCTAGGTCATCTCGGTACCCCGGTATTAGGGGAAGAAGATTCTCTTGAGCTTATTACGCCTCACTTCGAGACACCGCAAGGATCACAAGTGCCAGTCATACCCCTAACTTGGCAGGTCGAATGTAAGTTGAGAGCATGGATGTCTCGCAAGAAGCAATCGGACTTTTTTGACCTAAAATTCCTCTTCCGAAAATATGGACGGGAAGAAATCAGGCAGTGGAGCGAGCATCTATCAAAGGACTGGCGTCAAGAGTTTTACGAAGTGTTCAAGGTCGAAGAAACTGATGAGGAGGCTCTCAAGGAGATGATGAGCATTCTTCAGATAGACTAGACGTGTGGGGTGGCTGTTACTTGAGACGAAGCCCTTAAACTCATCATAAGGAACCCTAAAATCGTCATCAGGACCCTAAATTCTGACTACCTTACCAAAGTCTTTCTAAATTTAGGGAGGTTAAGGATCTTGAGTCTTGTGGTACTCTCGCGGCTTGGATCGCCATTTGTAACATGGATCTGCCAATCCAGTGGCATCAGGGATCTCACTAGAGAGATTGCGATAAATAGGTGCGTAAAAATATTAAAAAAAGGTTATTTCACTAGATTAGGAAGTGGTAGAGTAGGCAAAACAGAAGAATGTCGTTGTGTTGAGGTGGACTCGAACCTCCAACGATAAAAAGAAAAGCGAAGGGAGTGATTGCGGGATTCCGGACTCCCCACTCGACCACGTTAGTAATTAGAGTGTTCTAATGTTTGGGGTGTGCAGCTACTTCGCTGGTGGACAAGTCATTTGTTTTGGTATATAACGCTATGCTGGTTGCTCTTAAAGTTATGTGCGTAAACTTTCTACTTGTGGCTCTGAAAGTTATGGCCTGAGGGTCCGTGAAGAAGCAAAAAAGTCCATAATACCAATGTGTCTATTCAGGTTGGGAACTCTTGTCTTAGTATGGACTGTATAAAAGGAGAAGGATAAATAAGATCGTGCTAGAAAAGGAGCTCAGGGGTTCGAACATATGATGTGACGATTACCAAAAAGCGAAGGCGACGAGGCGTTTGCTCCCCGTTGCGTTATACGTGACCATTAGTATGTGTATTTCAGCTACTTCGCTGTCAGTAGTGTTAGAGATTTTAGTATATGAAGTAAGGTTGTGGTATGTGTAGGCAAGTCTGAGCCCCGCGCCCAAGACACACAACGCCATTACTCAATAGCACAAACATATACACAGAAGACGTGACCCTGACTACGTATACAAAGTAAGAAGATATCTTCAAGCATAACGCATAAGTTCTGTATCGGTTCATCTTGCAGAGACCTCTATAGGACTTGGCTTGCACGTCCCATCAGGGAGAAATTCACTCTTGGATTCCGACAGTAAGCAAGTCTAGCTCTCTGCTTATTCGTAACATTTGAATCACGGTATTGGCTTAATCACTCGGCTTGATCTGGCTGTTTGCTGGACCAACAAGTCACGTATACAGCCGCTTGTTTCGGTTGGCTCACACATGATCCGTGCTCTCCTTGCCACCCTAGCATAAGTACTTCACAGAGTTTTAGACATATTCTAGACCTCTCTTCACTACACGGCCCCTCCTACAGCTCCAAGAGATATTACAATCCGGTGTCAATATTACATGTATTTCAAGCCATTTATTGGTGCCCATAGGCTCACAGTATGATAGCGACCCATAGGTATGAGCCAGAACGATTCAGAAACCCCGGGATATCTTTTCGTGGATATTCCCGTGGAGTAGGTTCTTGAGGGGGATGGAATACAAATTGAGGAACCATGGGGGCGTTTGTATATTGATGCTATTCGTGAAGAAAGGTTTGGAGATGCAATATGGGCTCGCTACCATGTGTTAGGCGATGTGGAGGATGGCAAGGTTGAAAGGGAAGACATGACTGTGGCTCAGAGTATCAAGCAAGATGCAGTCATTTACAGGCAGCACGAACGAGAGGATTTTTAGAAAGTCTGTGCCATTATATAGAAAAACATATGAACAGTGCGGATAGAGATCTTGAGGTTCTTGAGATAATTTTCTGGGTTGATAGGGAAGACGTCAGTGGGATCCAAGTGCCCGACGTAGGCTAAACACTTGACGAACTACTGAGTGTAAAGTCTGCAAGGTACTGCCGAACAAGACCGCACACAGTTGAGGAACTTGGGAAATGGTCAAAAAGGGAGCAATGTGCAAAAATAAGACAAAAAACTAGAATGTGATGGCCATCACAGGACTCGAACATAGAGTCACAGACACTGTAAGGAACGAAGGGTGGACCCGGGATTCCGGACTCCCGCTACACCAAGTGGTTCAGGTAATGTTTTTTAGCTACTTCGCTGAAGGCTACTGTTTCAATTTGGTATATAACCAAGGTCCCAGGCTGGTACTTGTTGCTTGTTGTCTGGTCAGAAAGAGTTGTTGCTGCCTGGCATGTGCAGGCAGCAGCCGAGGCGCAGCACAAGTTGCGAGCAACATCAGGGGGCGGACAAGTTGAGAGGCCTCATTATGATTTGCTTTTGGAAACTTTGTTTACGTGTATCTGCTTTTCTCAGTGATGAACAGTAGGCCTCTGTTGAACTGATGGTTGACTCTGATCTGGGGTGTCTGGTCACGGCTCAGGGGTCGGTCATCCGAAGCAGACCAGTACACAATCGCCAACACCATCGCCTGAGACGTGACGACTTAACAAAATAGATTGGCACCACATAAACACATACGATCAAATAGACGAAATGGTGTATTGAGGTGGTCTTGATTGACTCCCTGTATTGTCTATAGGCAAGTGTCTGTTCAGATGAGACAGCAAGCTGAACCCCTGACTTACTCTAAAAGAATTCTCATCTCGATTCAACGAGCCTTTAACAGACCAAAATCCATGATTTCAATATCAGTGTCGTGAGAAAAAAAAAGGAGATGCAGGCTTCGAACACAGGCAAAAAGACAAGGAGTGGGTAGCGGGAGAGAGAGTTTTTAGGAGCGGATTTTAGGATTTATAGGTTCTAGGACGTATACCGCTACACCACTCCTTGTCGAAAGGGGTACATTAATCCTGATATTTGACACTTACCCTGGCCGGCATGCGAGTTGTGTTCAAGTAAGCCAGCCTGCAACTTGCACTGCACCACACGACTTACCAGGTCTGGTCACCAAGACCACCAAACAATACCCCTGAGTTCACTTCATCATTACATAGAGCTTACACGTTAGCTTGGAAGGGGAGCTCGGACTTGAGACAAGCTGTAGTAAAAACAAGAAAGTAATAACGGGAAAAAAAGAAAGGGCAAGGAGTAAAGAATAAGAAAGGGAAAAATAAAAACAGAATAGAAGAAGAACTTAGTAGAAGTAGTAAATGCAAAGAGTAGTACAGGGTCGGTGGAAAGGAGGAAGGGAGGATTCGTAGATGCAGCTTTGAAGGTAAGTTCGTGGGTTAGGAAGATCGGGAGGTTCGAAGGCTACCACTGTACCACTCTTTGCTGGGGATAATAGAGTGTTTTTGAGTTATAAGGGGTAGGTAATTGTACCAAAGCCACGTGAGCGCAGACGCGTTCTCTGTGACAACTTTGCCACAGTCTTCTGTGGCAAATCACTCTCCAAGATCCCAACCCAGCAAGCTAAGAAAATAGCCCACAAGAATGCCAACTTCTGTTCAGCTTGAGCAAGAAAGCAAAGAGTGTTGCACTGAGAGAAAGAGACCATAGGAATAGGTTCAGAGAACACCACAAGGGATTATAGGAAAAGGTTAAAGGAAACCACTGTGCCACTCTTTAATGCAAGCATATACACCAATCGAGGCATAGAGGATCATGCTGGTGTATGCATGTCGCACGCTGAGGGCTCAAGGTCAAAGTGGGCGAATGTCTTCTCCTTGTGATATCCTAGCCCCATCTTGTAGCAAATCGCCTCTCCAGACTCCGTTCAAATGATACGACAAGTCCTGGCCAAAAAGAGGGTGATAGCTTTTTGTTTAATTTAGACAAAAAGCGAAGAGTGGTACAGGATCGGAGGTAGGGTCAAATTGTGAGTGGAAGTAAGAATCGTAGGTAGGATCTGAGGTGGGAGGCAGGAATCGTACGAGTGCATTTCGTAGTTTCGTAGGTTCGGAGGACTACTGTACCACTCTTCGCTGGGGGTATAGAGAGCGATTTTGGTACATAAGGGTATGTCATCAAGTCTGGGACACAAGGCCCTGGTGCTGGTAGGCTGTAGTTCGAGGCGGGGCAAAGCATGCTTCTGCCTAACTGAGCTGTGACCCTCCTCCCCCTTTAGCCCTTTTTCTTTCCCTCATACCGAAGCTGTCTGGAGGGCCTTCACATCAAGATCCCATGCTTAAAGTTGTCCTTCTCAACGCATCCTCAAATCGCTCTCGAGTCGCGGCTTTGTCCAAACGAGGTCAAGTAGGCACAGAACTCTTCTCGCAGCGTACTTGCAACGGCCGTCTTCCAAGACCATAGAGTCGACTGGCCAGCAGGGAGAAGGACTGCCAAAAAGAAAAAAGGACAATAAGTGTTGTCCAGCTTGGGCAAAAAACGAGGAGTGGTATAGTGGGAGAAGGAATTGTAGGAGCGGACTCAAGAGTTTTTAGGTTATTAGGTGATAGGAGCGGATACCACTACACCACTCCTCGCCGACAGTAATAAAGTGGTTTTGGTATATAAGGTGTAGAGCCGGGGACTGGAGCAGCCAGAGGCAAAACACCAAGCACCAGTGACGGTAAGAAGTATATTGCCCGTATGTGTTGACTTGTCTTCTTGTGTTGGAGCCAAATCCTCTTTGAATCTCTCACACTTATTACAGATGCTGTCCAGAGGCCAAAAAAGAGCTCAAAGGCCAAAAAGAAATATCGCAGAAGACGCTCGAAGTCGTGACCTTGGCAAAAAACAAAGAGCGGGATCTAGTGGGGTGAGAGAGTTTATAGGAGAGAGTATGAAGATTTTAGGTTAATAGGATGCGGGTTCCCACTAGACCACACGCTCTTTGCTGAAGACAATATGAGTGGTTTTGGTATATAAGGCGTAAGACGGCCATGCCGTACCGGATGGTGTGCCAGACGATGATCATCGACGCAGCGCCCATATCATTGGCGTGAGTACCCCTGGCTATGGAACTTGATCATAGTCGGGATCGTGATAGTAGAGGGGGAATGACATCGTCGAGTGTGAGGCCTGCAGATGGGATAATTGTCAAGCACTAGTCTGCCGAGGGTGCGAAGCCAAGGCCAAAAAAGGGAGGTCCTTGTCGAGGAGGATTCGAAGTCGTGAACCATGCCAAAAAACGAGGAGTGGTGTAGTGGGGTGAGAGAAGTTTTAGGTGCGGAAGAGAGACTTTAGGTTTAGTAGGTAACGTATTCCCACTACACCACTCCTCGCCGATGATAAACTGAGTGTTTTTGGCATATAAGGGGTAGTTGGTTGGTGTCTGTCTTGTCATGTCCGTCACCCCACTCCACATCATGTCGATAAGTGTGTCCATTGCTTAGGAGACGTATCCACGCTGATCGTAGTTCGGTTCGCGACTGGGTTTTCGTCAAAAGGGATGAGAATCAAGCCTTGCGATAAATATCTGAAATACCATCGAAGAACACGATCGAGTACGATGTCGAACGGCAAAAAAGGTGATGTCGATGTCAAGACGGAGGAGTCGGTGTTGAATGGAGAACTCGAACTTGTGAACTTGAGCAAAAAGCAAGGAGCAGGTAGTGGGGTGAGAGAAGTTTTAGGAGCGGAAGAGAGATTTTAGGTTAATAGGATGCGTATTCCCACTACACCACTCCTTGCTGACAGTAAACTGAGCGTTTTTGGTATGTAAGGGGTAGGCAGCAGCTCCCCCATGGCAGCTCCCTCATGACTGTCGTCACACAACGCCACAGCAGGCACGGACAGGACTCACGGCAGGCACAGACACCACGACGGGCGTAGTGCTGGACTCCCATGCCCACGTCGACCTCAGCAGTCTGGCTTGACCTCCATCTCCTTCAATCGCCTTCGATCTCAACATCCTTCGACCATCTGGTAATGTATAGCAACGTGTAACAAAGCCCCCTTTCGGCACAAGCGAGAGGTATAATATCTTCAGCTCTGCTTACAGCCAGCATCCACAGGTCATGTTCGTCGCAGGTTTGAATCGTCGTTTGGGATGCTGTGAAGCGAAAAAAAAAAAGATTGAGTCTGTTGTTTGTTGGAGAGGTGTTCGAAGTCATGAACGGCAAAAATCGAAGAGCAGCCCAGTGGGAGAAGAGTTTTAGGTGCGGATTGAAGAGAGTTTGTAGGTTCTAGGACGGATACCACTAGACCACTCTTCGATATAAGCAATAGAGCGGTTCTGGTATATAAGGGGTAGGCTGCAGTACTGTGTCCATTGCCAGGTCAGCGCCAATGCCAGACAAAGACATCCATCTGAAAGAGAAAAAATGCAAGTCAGTATAATGATAGATGGTGATCACAGCCAAGCCGTAAAGAGCAAAAATGAAGATGCTGTATGTTGCCTCGAACATACGAACTGGCAAAACGAAGAGTGACCTAGTGGGTGAAGAATTTTAGGTGCGGAATGAAGAGAGTTTGTAGGTTCTAGGACGGATACCACTAGGCCACTCTTCGGAAGGGTAGTGAGTGGTTTTGGTATATAAGGGGTTGGGACGAGGGACTGTACGCTGTCAAGTCCCAAGGCCAGCACCAGACAAAATGACCAAACTCAGGGGCAAAAAGTCCAAGCCGGTATTGCCATCACTTGATGAACATGATGAATTCGTGAGAAGCAAAAAGCAAAGATATGGTATGTTGGCTCGTACGTACGAACTGGCAAAAGAAGAGTGGTCCAGTGGGAGACTGTTTTTAGGTGCGGTATGAAGAGTTTGTAGGTTTTAGGTACGGAACCACTAGACCACTCTTCGAAAGGCTAGTATGTGCTTTTGGTACATAAAGGTATGATGCCTGGTCGTACGTAAGACAGTGAGTGTCAAGTCGCGGAGCCACCACCAGACGAGTAAGTGATCCAAAGCCCAGGAGATCAAATCTAGGGCAAAAGTCCAAGTCGGCACTGTCATCGTTTGACAAACATGGCGAAATGGTGAGAAGCAAAAATATAAAGAAGACCTGACATGATGCTTCGAATGTACGACCTGGCAAAAGAAGAGTGGTCTAGCGGGAGAATGTTTTTAGGTGCGGAGTGAAGAGAGTTATAGGTTTTAGGTGCAATACCACTAGACCACTCTTCGTTGGTATAGAGAGTGATTTTGGTATGTAAGGGGTAGGTAGGTGGCCGATGGTCTGTGCAAGGTTCCCAGGCAGCTGCGGTCAGGATTGTGTCAAAGTAAGACGGATCTTTCGCCACCTTGTGACTCAATATTCCCCAACCTGGAATCTCTTTACGCGTCACTTGCGCTTACCAGGGATTCCTCGGTGAAGAGCAATAGTTGTAATGCTCTATCCCCAGCACGGCGGAGTTCAACAAGATTGCCAGGACCTCTCGGGTAAGGAAGACTTCATCATCGGATGTGCGCCATCGTGCGGGTAGTTCATATGCTGGCTAAGCGATGTTTGTGGTAGCTTGCATCACCCGCCTTACTCGAGGCAGCTGTAGCAAGCAAAGGAATCATGCGAGTTGAAAGAGAGTCCTTCCAGTGTACTCGTTGTCAGGGGAATGTTGTCGTATTTTTGCACAGCCAAAAGGGGTAATGCCAGAGTCATTCGAACTCATGAACCGCAAAAATGAAGAGTGGTCTAGTGGGAGACTGTTTTTAGGTGCGGAATGCAGAGAGTTTATAGGATTTAGGTACGGAACCACTAGACCACTCTTCGTCAAGAATAACTGTGTTTTTGGTACATAAGGGGTAAGTGTTGACTGCCCCCTCGGTGCCCGTTCGTCAAACAAGGCAACGGCATGTAAAAAGAGAGTCTGATTCGATGTTGCTGCAAGCCGGCAATGTTTTATGATGGCATCGCAAAAAAGAATGATATTAAATGTCACTCATGAACGACAAAAACGAAGAAATAATCGGAGGGAGGAGGATTCGTAGGGTGGTTTCGGGACAAGGTTCGTGGGTACGGAACGCTTGTAGACTTGTGGATTCGTAGGTTCTAGGGAGGGTACCGCTAGACCACGGTTTCGTTCGATTAAGGATACCAGATAGTGAGTGATTTTGGCATATAGGGGGTAAAGCCGAGTGCTCCCATCATGGCCTTGTGACTTGTGTCAAACAAAGCAATGCCACCCAAAAAAGAAAGTCCAAGTCGATATCGCTGCAATCCGGCGATCGTTCTCACTCGTATCGTGAAGTCGCAAAAAGAATGTCGTCTCTCATTCGAACTCGTGAACGGCAAAAGAAGAGTGGCCCAGCGGGGAGAAGATTTTTAGGAGCGGATTTTAGAGATTTTAGGTTCAAGATTCTAGGATCTAGGACGGATACCGCTGGACCACTCTTCGGAAGGGTAGTGAGTGCTTTTGGTATATAAGGGGTAGGGACGAGGGGCTGTACTGCCAGCGCTGCAGCGGCAAGGCGATCAAGTCCACCTGACCAGACTCCTCCAGGTAACCACCCTCAAGTGACCGAGCACTGGACAAGAGCCAACACAATCCCCAAGCGTTCTCCTGCACACTGTCATGAATGGAATCAGGACCCAACCCTTCACCATCAACAATGTCTGGTCTTCACACACTCCATAGCTGTTGGTATGGACTGGGTGTCATATACCCCTGAATCGATATCTTCGTCGCCCAAAACTGTTGTTCTGTCATTGAAATTGACAAG
Organism: Fusarium ramigenum; assembly: GCA_013186855.1. Taxonomy (NCBI): domain Eukaryota; kingdom Fungi; phylum Ascomycota; class Sordariomycetes; order Hypocreales; family Nectriaceae; genus Fusarium; species Fusarium ramigenum. The sequence continues at coordinate 25,797 of JAAOAT010000081.1, read as the reverse complement.
CAAAAAGGGAATGATCGCGTTGAGGTTGCTGTGTTCTTTATATGATCCGGCAAAAACGAAGAGCGGTGCAGTGGGAGAAGGAATTGTAGGAGCGGAGTTTAGAGATTTTAGGTTATGATCTTAGGATCTAGGACGGATACCACTGCACCACTCTTCGGTGACTGATATTGAGTGATTTTGGTATATAAGGTGATGGTTGTCGAGTCGGTACTGGTGCCTAAGGTGTAAGCCACCCAAGGTGCAGAGCGTCTCAGCTTCCCAGACCCGCCCCTGAACGGCAGCTGCCTGCCGGCGATCGATTCGGATAATGACATGCACTCCCCCATATCGTTGGTGCTCCTCGTCAAATTAGCAGAAATGACGATCTCGTTGTCCTGTCTCATCTCAGTCACGAGTCCTTCTCGACTTGGTGAGCAAAGCTGGTACAGACCAGACACGAAATGGTACCGACTCCATATTACTGCTGCTGTTCGCTATGGCTCTCTCTTGGGCGTTTGGCTGGTATGAAGAGCAAAAAGAAAGGCCGCCTCGTGGCCATGGTGAAATTGTGCCATCCAGCAAAAACGAAGAGTGGTACAGTGGGAGAAGAGGGAATTGTAGGAGCGGGTTTTAGAGATTTTAGGTTTTTGATCTTAGGATCTAGGACGGATACCACTGTACCACTCTTCGGTGAGAGGATTAGAGTGATTTTGGTATGTAAGGGGTAGACACCCAAGTCCTGTTCCACGCCAGCTCACCCGGAAAATCGGCCAGCAGCTTGGACCGGCTTGCGAAGTGCCTCATGCCTCCCTGCCTGTAAGCTTTTCCGCAGAGCTCAAGTGTGCCCACTAAACAATACCGACTCCCGCCTGCATCCTGCATCAACGGCTTCTTTCAATGAGACTTGTCGATAGAACACGGGGGCTCCGCCATGTCTGCTGTCCAAAAGAAAGTCGCTGGGCTTGCATCATGACCACTGGTCTGGCTCTCCTCAGGGGTTCTGTTCAGAGATGGCGATGCATGCACCTTCTCATTGGTAAAGATCTAGGTCTCGCCATTGAGAGAAAGTCGTCATCGGATGAATCCTGGCACTCGCCTGGGTCCTCACTTGCGCTCCTCAACGTCGATGTCGTGAAATGCCGTAAAAGCTTGTTCATGTTCATCCCTGCGTTCGAACGCCGCGAAGCCTGCATGCAAATAAGAAGAAAATGAGTCGACTGGGAAGACCGGGATGCCAAAAACAAAGTCGAAGCAAATGGCAAAAACGAAGAATGGTGTAGTGGGTGAGAATGGTCTTAGGAGCGGATTTTAGAGATTTTAGGTGACCTTAGGAGTTTAGGACGTATACCACTACACCATTCTCCGGTACTGGTATAGAAAGTGATTTTGGTATATAAAGGTAACCTCCCAGGCGCCCCTCTCAAACTCTGCGTACGTGTCGTACTCGCAACAAGTCGCTGGGTTCGAATGTGCTGAAAACCGGCTGAACAAATCCGTGGAAAAAAGGGGAGCTTGAGACAACGTAATTAAAAATGAAGTCAAGTCGAACAGCAAAAACGAAGAGTGGTGTAGCGGGGAGAATGGTCTTAGGAGCAGATTTTAGAGAATTTTAGGTGACCTTAGGAGTAGGACGTATACCGCTACACCACTCTTCGGTGCTGGTATAGATACAGATTTTGGTATATAAAGGTAACCCCCTCCATGGCACGTATCGTCGTGGCAAGGCCGCTGCGTTCGAACGTCGTCAAAAATTGACCAGATAAATCCGAGAAAAAAAGAGGTCAAATGTCGAGACCGGGTGAACAAAAAGTTGAGTCGAATGGCAAAAACCGAAGAGTGGTGTAGTGGGAGAAAGATCTTAGGAGCGGAGAGAAGAATTTTAGGTGATCATAGGAGTTTAGGAGCGGATACCACTACACCACTCTTCGGTACTGGTATAGAGAGTGCTTTTGGTATATAAAGGTAGGCCCCTCAGGAGTACATGTCGACATCGGGGGGGATGCCTGCGTTCGAACGTCGCGAAACTTGGCGAAATAAATCCAGGAAAAAAAGAAGAGACAGATCCGGGCTAGGCGACAAAAATTCGAGCCAACTGGCAAAAACCGAAGAGTGGTGTAGTGGGAGAAGGATCATAGGAGCGGGTTTTAGAGATTTTAGGTGATCATAGGAGATCTAGGAGCGGATACCACTACACCACTCTTCGGTATGGGTATTGAGCGGTTTTTGATATATAAGGGTAGGCATGCTCGTCTCGTGGAGGGCGCTGGGTGCAGTGGGCGAGGCTCGGGGGCGAAGCGTGAACGAAGAAGGTTTTCGTGTGTTCGTGACGGGCGAATGAGTGACGTCGCGACAGCGTGAATGTAGTCCGTGTGACTCTTCGGTATGAGTCGTCAAGAGCGTATTCGGTTTATCGAGTCTTCCATGATCACTTGATCACAGACGTATTCGCCGAAAATAATCGTCGTGTTCATCGTCGCAGCATTTCGTCGTGAATTTGCAGGTCGAAGTTGTCATGATGAACCCCACCTCAAATAACAATTTACAAGACGTCAAAAAGGTCGGAGCTTTCTTTTTTCCGCTCCCCGCCATTTCTGAGCTTCCTCTTCCTTGGCGGCAGCCCACTACTAGCGCGAGTACGTAGACGTCATCGCCTCAAGCCAACTGTCCATCGTCAAAAACGCGACCAAGGCCAGTCTGGCGCCACTTCTTGCAAACCTTCTGCCTCTATCCAAGCCTGTCATTGACCTCTCCTAATGCTGTGGCTCTACTAAGAACTCACTTTACGCTTGTTTACAATGGTTACTACCCGACGTGCTGCGAGGGCGGCTGCTGAAACGAACGATACAGTTATGGATTCTCCCTCCAGATCGACTTCGACGCCTCGCTCGTCTCCTTTCCTGCCGACACCCCTAGAGAGAGCTGGCCTTGTATTGTTCCCAGCTCTTTTGATCTTCGGAACAATCTTCTCTATAATCTCACCGCAGACACGCGCCGCACCGTACGATCCTATCGCACAGTCGCATTTTCAAGATCCCAGCGTTTCTCCGAGCTACTTCGCACGCAAGTCCAATATTTTCAACGTTCTCTTTGTCAAGCGAGGCTGGGCATGGATCACTGTTGCGTTCTTTGTCTTCATCTTCAGCCATCCTAGCACCACCGACACCGGGCGACGTGTTCGCGCGAGTCTGCGATGGGTTGCTGTAACAACAATGTGGTTCCTCGTTACGCAGTGGTGCTTTGGACCTGCTCTGATTGACCGTGGTTTCCGATGGACAGGTGGCCGCTGCGAGCTCGCTCGAAGGGAGGTCGAATTTGGCTCTGATACTGTTGGTGATAAGGTCACAGCAGTAGCCTGCAAAGCTGCCGGTGGAAAATGGAAGGGAGGACATGACATATCGGGTCACGTCTTCCTCCTGACACTAGGTACTGCATTCCTCATGCAAGAGGTTGGTTGGGCTGTGTTGAGATGGTCTGGCAAGCGAAACGAGGAGCGATGCGTTGTTATGACTGATGGAGCTCTCAAGAGCGCTAATGTCGAATCTGATACATCTCTGGGCGAAGGCTCTGAGCGACCTGCACTGGGTCTCGGCGGCAAGTTCGCTGTGGGTGTCATGGGATTGAGTGCTTGGATGCTACTCATGACGGCCATTTACTTCCATACATGGTTCGAGAAGGTAAGCAAAGCCGGTGTAGTCTCTCAGCTGTCATTGCTAACGACTCCTAGTTTACTGGACTCTTGACCGCGGTGACGGCCTTTTACGTTGTGTACATTGTGCCTCGCTTTGTACCTGCTGTTAGACAGGTCATTGGTCTTCCTGGCATATAGAAAGAAGCATGGTGTGATGAGTTATGAGTGACGCAGACGGAGTACATAGGTGTAAGGTAGAACGAATTGCATAATCCCATTGTAGTAGCATCGAGTGGCTCTTCACAGGGTTGTTTTATTTTATTCTGTATCGCTATACTTAATCAACTCCAGATGAACGACTCCAAGGCTGCCGGCCAAGGTCCAAGATGATGCCACACTATGACCGTCTCGCCACTCCAGGTACATGCTGTAAGTTCATGTCCGGCCATTTACCTTCTTCGTCGAGAAGGTGACTTGGTCTTCTTGAACTCCTCCTTAATCTCATCTAAAAGCCCATCAACAGTCAACACATCCACAGCAACACCAGCAAGACCCTTAGCGACCATAAGAGCCTTCTCAAAAGCAGGCTTGCTTCCCGCTGCGACCTCGAAGGGCGCAGTATGAGGGCCACTTTTTGGAACAGTTCCATTGGCATAGGTGATCTGGAACATTGGGCTGATGGCTGGGAAATCCTGGCTGATGTTTCCTTGGTCAGTTGAACCACCAGGCTCTCGCATCTTGTCGACGTCAGCATCGGGAAGATCACCACCAAGCTCTTCGAACCAGCGTGTGTATGATGCCGCGAGACCATCGTTGTTATTCATGTTGGCGTAGCCGTATGGTCGTGTTGTGTAGTTCATCTTTGCACCTGTGCCGAGAGCACCAGCCTTGAAGCAGTTGTATACCCGGTCTGAGAGCTCTTCGAGTTGTTCCTCGTTGGCGGCGCGGAGCTGGTAGCTTCCTGATGCATCAGCTGGAATGACGTTAATACGTGTTCCTGCTGAGTGGATGATTCCATGGACACGATCTGTTGTGCGCCTCTGCTGGCGCATATAGGACAGAGCGCTATTGGCGAGGAGGAGTGCGTCTTGTGCATTGATGCCCTCCCATGGCCCGGCTGCAGCATGAGCCTCACGACCTGTGTACTCAACATCGACACGATCTGTTGATTGAGCCAGCATGTACGGTGTGTCGGGGCCGTTGCTAGGATGTGAGATGAGAGAAATGTCAATTTTGGCGTCCTTAAAGACACCGGCTTCGAGCATCTTGACCTTTCCACCGAGGGACTCTTCAGCTGGCGTGCCAAAGAGAATGACCTTGCCCCCAAGCTTCTCCTTTCGCATGATCTCAGCGGTTGCAAGAGCGCCACCCAGCGATGCTGTCGCAATCAAGTTATGGCCACAGGCATGTCCCAGTCCCTCTAGCGCATCGTACTCAGCATTGAAGCTCACAACGGGACCATCGCCTGAGCCATCAAAAACAGCCATGAAAGCAGCGTCAATTCCTCCAACTGTGTCAGTCACATTCCATCCCTTTTGCTTCTTCATGAACGATGTGAGAAGTTTGTGGGCTTTGAACTCTTTGTATCCAAGCTCGGGATTGTCATGGATGTTCTTGTTGATTGACCAGAGCTCTTTATCGAGTGAGTCGACGTAGTCTGATACTGCTTCTGTGTATGGACTTGTGACATTCTTCTTTTGGCGTGGTTCCAGGGTGGTTTGTAGTGATGATGCTGGGGCTGCGAGGAGTGTGAGGCCGAACGCAAAGGCTGCGAGGCCTCTGGCATGATCTAGACAGACCATCGCGATGGCCTATTCCGCAGTATGTAATGAAGAGAATCAGAACCGGCTTTCGACGATTTACTATTGCGTTCCAATGATCACAAGTACCACCTCAAACCTGGACAATGTGTAACAGATTCACCATAACATCGCGGACATGGCAATCGCCCGACCTTATATGCTACGGCCATTCTGATCTTCAATGCAACTCAGTTAGGCGAAACATAGCATGTATCCTCGTTATCACTTCTTTTGGCAGTATCGCAATTGCTCCTCAGTCTAGGACCTAGAATTGTTGCCCGAGACTCCACCTCGCAAATCCCCCGCCCAAGACGTTCTGCAGTTACCTTCCTAACTGGGGTATCAATTAAGCAAATCTTTAGAGTTATCAGTTAGTTGAACCTGGGTCGTATCGTCACCCCGCTTCGTGGGTCTCTTATTCCCTGCGATGAGTTCGTCTATGTAACCATAGCCTTGATATCGACAGCCGACGCGGCACCGACCAAGGATCAGATTACCGGAATGAGGATTGCAAGTTTCCGAGGATTGTACGATTGAGATGGAGTTCTCCATAAGTTATCTATTGCCGTGGTCTATAGCCGACCAGCATCCGCGGCGGTATTGACCGCCGTTTGTCGACGAGGTTGGGATTGTGTCAGAGGCCTGTATATATACTCATCGGAGGAAGATTAAATATCACGGTCGATTCTAAATAGGATCTAGTATCTTGTACTCTGTTCAGTTCCGAAGTAAAAAGGCAGAGGTGTTGGTCATTTGTTCTGGTCACCAAGTAGGTATCTAAGTATCAATTTGATGGGGTGCCTCAAAACATGTTCCAGATACGTAAGTAGATCGAAAGGCCGGCGTCGGTCGTTATAGTACCCTGAATTCATTATCGTTGTCTAGAAATAGTGACTCAACATCCATCTCTCAGATCTGTGCTCACTGAGTCGTCGGTGGAATCCTCGTCTGCGATGCCTGGCATGTTTGAGACCAGCTCTTCTGGTGCTGTGCAAGAGATGGGATAAGGTCTCTCAGAGGAAACACACGCATGCAACTCCCAGTCGTCCCAATATTCTTCTTGAATACTTGCAACGGGAAAGACGTAAGTATCAGCCTCCACACTAATACCATGCTCCAAGAAAGCTTTGACGGGCATGGCCACTCGACGAGGACTGTTGTAATGATATTCCTGGAGTTCCTCCAGGGTTTCACAGATCAAAAGAAGACCCGGGAGCTCTTTGGGGGCAGGACAGTGTGATTGAGAGCAATCGATAGCACTCCCTTTGTATGGCAGTACAGTGAGGACTGTAGCAGGTCTTGTCAGAGAAGATATATACTTTGTGTTGGAGAATGAGCCGGTCAGCTTGACAGAGAGAAGCCTGATGTGGTACTCATCATTGCCGGGGATGAAAATAGGCTTGATGAGTACAGAAGTCATGTTGGAGTTGAGGAGCATTTGGCGGAAGGTTGGAGTCGAAGAGATGAGAAATGTTGGACATAAGCTTGAGGATGGTAAAGAGAAGAGACACTGCGCTGGGGAGTAGGAGTCAAAACTATCAAGGCGAGATAGTAAGGCAAACAGTTATACTCAAGGGAATCATAAGTAACTCCTTTCTCATATAAGATATTCATTCAATGTTGAGGTTATTCATATATTAATGTTGTGTATACAATGCCTCTTTGATCAACAAAAGACGCGTGGTCTGGTGCAGCCGAAGAGCAGCTACTAGGTAATTAACCAAGAAAGATAGGGACAACTCAAAGATAACTTCAAAGTACATTTTTGTAATCTTGAGTTCATTCGGGAACAAAGAGTGGAGTGTACCATCATAACCTATGGACGAATCGCCTAACAGTCATCATCGCCAACTTGATCATCTACCTTTACAAGAATCTTGCCCCTAGCATGAAGTCCACCGAGCTTCCTATAAGCTTCCTTAGTCTCTTCAAACGACCAGATACTGTCCTTGACCAGTTTTATATCGCCACGGCCCAACATATCCGCGACAGCCTGACGATCCTCAAGTGTAGGGCTCATCATAGATGTGCCCAACCATCTTCGTCCAACACCACCGAGCCATGGTGATACTGGCCACCATTCATTGAGCTTCATCTGCAGCACAGCGCGGAGGAAGTCTGGGACGAAGAAAGTGGGTGGTTTGATGCCAACAGAGGAATAGTTGCCTTGGGGTACGAGATAGGATGGTGAGGCCAGATACAGGGCTTGATGGCCTAGAGTGTCGATGATTGTGTTGAAGGGTTCTGGTGAGAATCTTTCGGTGAGGTACTTGGATAGATGATCATGTTGCGTATAGTCGATAACCTGTAAAGCGAGTCAGTTGTCGTTCCATTTCAATCAACGCTTAACTCACCTCATCTGCACCAAGACTCTTGACCAACTCGGCATTCTTACCGCTGCAGATGCCAACGATATGTCCTTCAGGCCCTACAACTTTTCGGAGCATCTGTACCACCAGAGAGCCGATTCCACCGCTTGCTGCATTGACTAAAACACGATGCCCTGTCTTTGCACCAGACTCGTTCACAAGCTGCCGTGCTGTCAAGCCTGGCAGTAAGCAACCAGCTCCATCAGCAAAGCTCACACCCTCTGGTTTCTTCACAGCATATCTAGCTGGAATTCTAACAAATTCAGCCAAAGCACCTGTTCCCGTAGGCAGAGTATGACTGGCTGGCAACATAGCAAGAATCTTGTCACCTTTATTGAATCTCTTTGACCGTGCTGATCCAGACTCGTCATCAGGGTGCCAGACATCGATCACAGTGCCTGAAAAGTCCATCTCAGGAACACAAGTTGGTTTTCGAATAAATGGCGGAACGAGAGTCATCTGGAATATGGCACCTGGATTCAAGCCTGCAAAGGCCACTTTGACAAGAATCCATTCCTCTGGGTCCGGCACGTCTTTTGGCAAGGGAAGAGGAGGCGGTAAAGTTGGGGCAGGCTGGCTTGTAAGATTGAGGACATCCCATGGTAGACCTCGCTCTGAGAATACCCAGGCTCTTGATTCTGTCATTTTGAGATGTTGTTGATGAGGGGTTTATGATGCTCTGAGATGGGTATTGTGGCGGTTAAGCCAAGCTATGTTCGGCTTTCAGCCGCACTTGTTAGTTTAGACTGTCAGCTGTCAATCAATCTCGACCAGTCGGCGTGATTCCGTAGCCAAATCTTTGATGCATCTTCCCATAAGACGGAGTATTGGTGTCCGATGACAGCGTTCACGCAAGAGAGCTTTATTCGTGAGCGCAGTTTAAAAGGAACATTTAGCAGTCATTTAAGGCTCAAGTCAATGCTTGATATATCGTAGCAGAGTGGTCAATAATAAAAAATGAAAACAAATATGGAATTAAAGGACCATGATGCTATTCTAAGCATATTGAAGCTGTGAATTGATGATGTCGGGGTGGCTACCCTAGACGTACAGTAAAAAGGACGCTGACTGCGATCTGTCCTATTTGCACAACTGAAAGACGGATAGATTATGCATACTCCTGAAACATAATCCAACTAGTGAAATCTACACCGTATGCCCACTGCTAGTTGGGAATTAGTTCGAGACAACATATCTGGGGCTTGATTGCAGCTAGCTCATTGGAGCGTTGGCGTAATTTGGACCTCAAATTGCATGGGGTCAACAATCCAATTTGCCACAAAAGGAGAAGCGAGATAACAACAACAAATTCCGCCCGCCAGCCCTGATATCGTTCAAAGCAGAACAGATTCCCCCCGTGTTCGACCCCTCCATCAGAGATGCGCTGTCCCCCCGTAATACGGTAGCCTAGAACCAAAGGGACCCGACCCCTAAGCACCTATCAATTCAATCTCCACAGCGCAGAAAATACGGCTGCCTTCAGCGGCAACCCTGCTGTAAGACCCAGCAACCACAGCAACGAAAAGACCCCGCCGCTTTTCCAGCAAAAAAGACAGCGCACAATTATTCAGTTATCCGGCACAATTGAAATTAGCTTATTCCATATCAGCAAAATTTTGGGCAGGCCAATTTATGTACATAATCAGACCACACCAAGGCTACCGCCTTTTCACCGCCAGGCACCGGAATTCTCACTCATTTTACTTTTTAGGCACCATTTTTACCACTTGGTCAATAAAGTCGTCGTCCTTTGGCAAAGCCTCACTCAAGCCAGCTCAGCTCCTCGATAACTTCACCACGTAACGTACTCGCACCCCCGTACGCGTAAGAGGCAAACGTCAGCAAAAATGCGTGAGATTGTGAGACTTGACCTTTTTTTCTTTCGTCCCTGGCGAATTTGAGTTTGACTGAGGCTAACTACCCCCCGTTTGACAGGTGCACGTTCAAGTCGGCCAATGTGTAAGGGCCACCCAACCAATTTTTCTGCTTTGAGGGACATGTGTTGAGTTGATGATTGCAGGGCAACCAAGTCGGCTCCAGTTTCTGGTAGATACCACTGCAGGCGATTATTTTTGAGTGTAGGCACTTACGTTTTATCAGGCAAACCGTCTCTGGGGAGCATGGCGTTGACGGCAGCGGCTCGTGAGTGAAATGAAGAGTCGGTGACCCTTATTTGCCTCAACCTAACATTCTCTCAAAGATACAACGGAACCGACGACCAGCAGCGAGAGCGCATCGACGTCTACTTCGCCGAGGCGCGTCTCCCCAATCTCTCTCACTCACCGTCTTTTTTTCACTAACCGTCTCCCTTTAGGCCACAAAGGATAAGTACGTGCCCCGCGCGGTCCTTGTGGATCTTGAGCCCGGTCCTCAGGATGCCATCCGCGCCGGTCCCCTAGGCCAGCTTTTCCGCCCCGACAACTTCGTCGCCGGAAATGCCAGCGCCGGTAACAACTGGGCCAAGGGTCATTACACCGAAGGTGCTGAGCTCGTTGAGGAGGCCATCGATGTTGTGCGACACGAGGTTGAGAACTGTGAGCATCTTCAGGGTTTCCAGCTCACCCATTCTCTGGGCGGTGGTACCGGTTCCGGCATGGGAACGCTTATTCTGTCGAAAATCCGTGAGGAGTTTCCCGATCGTATGATGGCTACTTTTTCCGTTATGCCCTCGCCCAAGGTTTCTGATACCGTCGTCGAACCTTACAACGCCACTTTGTCATTGAACCAGCTTGTCGAGAACTCGGATGAGACCTTCTGTATCGATAACGAGGCTTTGTACGACATTTACGAGAAGACCTTGAAGATCGCTGATCCTTCTTACGCCGATCTCAACTACCTGATCTCGACAGTCATGGCCGGCGTGACGACATGTTTCCGATTCCCCGGTCAGCTCAACTCTGATCTGCGCAAGTTGGCCGTCAACATGATTCCCTTCCCTCGACTTCACTTCTTCATGGTTGGATTTGCGCCTTTGACCGGTCGCAAGATGCAGGGCTTCCAACATCTTACCGTGCCCAGCCTTGCTCAGCAGATTTTCGATAACAAGAACGTCATGGCTGCTGCTGATTTCCGCAACGGTCGTTACCTCACTTGTTCCGCGATTTTGTAAGTTTTGATTTGCAAAGATGGATGAAATGAAATGAGGTGAAATGAGATGAGCTAACATGAAATTAGCCGCGGTAAGCTGTCGACAAAGGAGATCGAAGACCAGATGCTCAAGGTGCAAACCAAGAACTCAGAGTATTTCGTCGACTGGATCCCCAACAACGTGCAAACCTCCGTCTGCTCCGTTCCCCCCAGAGGTCTCCCCATGGCCGCCACATTCGTCGGAAACTCCACCGCCATCCAGGAGATCTTCAAGCGCGTCGACGACCAATTCTCCGCCATGTTCCGTCGCAAGGCTTTCTTGCATTGGTACACCAGCGAGGGTATGGACGAGATGGAATTCACCGAGGCCCAGTCCAACTTGCACGACTTGGTCAGCGAGTATCAGCAGTACCAGGATGCTGAGATCGACGACGAGGTTGAGGAGTACGAGGGTGAGGGTGAGCCTGAGGAGTATGAGGGCTAGAGGGATTGGAGAGCAGCTGGTTAAGATGATAAACTATTTGGCTTATTATTTCTTTATTACCCCCCAAAATGCTTCGTCCCCTTCTAGTTCATATATAGCATTCAAAACTGAAATTGGTTTATTAGGCTTTGTTTTATAGCCGATTCATAATTATATGGTCCTTTTTAACTTTTGAAATCCCCTTTAATCATGCTTGACGTACATGGTGTCAAAGCCGACGTTCTTCCACTCGCCAGTCTCAGTGTTGAGAGTGAGATTTGTATGCTTGACCTCTCCATATCGAAGAGCACCAGACTCAGCACGGCCAGCCGCAACAGGGCGCTTCAAGTGGTTTTCACCAGAAACGACGGTGAAGTTAGCGAGAGGAATATCCCAGGCGTTGCGAGAAGCAACAGAAGGAGCACCTGAAGATGTTAGTGAGACCTCTGGGAGTGAAAAGGTGTTTGAATCTTACCATAGAATCGGGACGAGACCTGCTTAGCATTCACATCCAGAATGAAGTATCCTCGGTAGTAACCCTCTTGCCACTGAAGCTCGGGGTTCTTCTGGACTCTGGCACGAGCAGCTTTGCCGGCTGCAGGCTCGATAGGGCCACCAACTCCATTAGAGCTGACAGCTGTTCCGGCGAACTCGACACCGATACTTCCAGCACCGGTCTTGTTGTCATATTCCTTAGTTCCAAGCCAAACAAGATCCGAAACCTGACATGCATCAGTTTAGTAGAGTAAGGAAGGTTATGAAACATACCCAGTTCTGGTGGCTGTCTCCAGCAAGGAAGATGTTGTTTCCAATATCGTTGTCGTATAAATGCTCAAGAGTTCGGTTTCGGTTGGCGACATAGCCCTTCAAAGGTCAGTACTCAGAACAAAACCAAAAAAGCTGACCATTCACTTACACTCCAGTTATCGCCAGGAAGAACCTCGCCATTACCCCAATCCTCAGTGATACGCGAGAAGATGATCTGGTTGCCAACGATTCGCCAGGCGGCACCTCGATCCTTAGACTTACTAAGAGACCGGTAGAACCAGTTCTCCTGGCGACCTCCCATGAGGGTGCGGCTGGGATCATCTCGGATCATGTCGATGTAGTCGTCATTCCAGTCGAGGCTGGTGATGCTGCGATCGTAGTTTCTGGTGTCAAGGATGATGAGATCCAAGAGTTTGCCCATTTGGAAAGAACGCCAGACTCGGAGACCGTCGTCGAGATCAGTTTGGCTGATATGAAGGTTAGTTGAAGCTAGTAGTAGGGCTGGTTTTGATATTTACCGGATGGGCATCCACTCGAAATAAGCACGGACAGCGTTAACTTTTCGAGTATCAACTGTTACCTTGCGGCCCTCTTTCAAGAAGGATTCTTCAGTATTGTTAAGACCGGAGAATCCATCTCTGTAGCCGTTGTTGGCGAACTCTACAAAGTGTCAGACAGACCTAGGGATATGCCCGCGGGACCTACCGTGATCATCCCAAGTAGGGATCCAAGCAAAGTTCTGAGACAGAAGCTGCAAATCGGGATCCGTGCGGTACTAATGAGATAATAAGGTAAGCGAATTTCCCTAAAAGATATGCCGTAGTGACTGACCTGTCCATGGCGAGTTCGATAGTCGTGAAGTGTAAAGATCTCAGTGGAAGGCTGGCTGGCCCGGCTGCCATTGGCTCCGTACTCATAGATATAATCTCCCAGATGGATAACGTAGTCATGCTCGTCCTTTCTGGCAGCGTTGCCATAGGCGTTAAAGTAACCGTTAGCTAAAATGATTAGCTTTGGCTCCCAACGTTTCAAACCAAGAACTGGGCTTACGGTAGTTGCTGCAAGAGAAAACTGCGAAGCTCAGATCAGAGACGTCATCGTTGGCGGTGGGAGCAGTCTTGGTGCGGCCAACAGGACTCTTGACATTCGAGTCACAGACCTTGAACTGGTAGTAGTAAGTGGTAAGAGGCTTCAAGCCATCAGCTTCGACCTAGAACTTGTTAGTCAAGATGTCTTAGTCTATCATTCAAACGACTGTGCTCGCCTTGACAGTGTAATCGATATCAGAGGTAGTATAAGCTCGTCCACTGGCAGCCGTCTTTCCATTTCCAGAAGCAGACTTGGACTCATAAACCTTCCACTCCACGCAAATAGGATGAGGATCCGCCTTGATGTACTTCTCAGTCTCATGGCTGTAATGTCCCGCGGTGCCGTCCACAACAGTCTCACTGTCATCAGACTTGGTGGAGGGTGCAACGCGGGTCCAGAGGATAACGCTATGAGGCCAAGGATCTCCAGATGCTACTCCATGGGTGAAGTTAAGTTGAGAAGCATCATAAGGAGTGTTACCACGCTTCAGAGATCGACGCCTAACCAACGGAACATCGATTCCAAGACGAGCATGACGACGAGATGGACTGGCGTAGTTCAAGTTGCCGTCGAACTCGGCTGTCACAGCTGTAGCCAAAAGGCCACAAGCATAGAGAAAAACAGCGGACTTCATATTGACTATGACAAAAGCCGTTGACAGAGACAAAAAACAAGCTTATCCTTCGTATATGTCTCTTTTTAAGCTTCTCCCGACCTCCATCCCAACCCCGCCTCCGTAATCGTCCATAATGCCGCCGAGATGCCGGTAGCCAACAAACAGGCCAGGCCTGTACACGTTGTTTCGTCCTGTGTATTGCATCACCACTCTTGTGGCCCTGCAAGCCCTGGCCTGGTGTAACTGGGTCCTTGGTGTCACGGTCAACGAAAGAGGTAGCGATGTGACGTTGTTGAGTAACCAGTAGGAAAGATAAGGATTGTAAGCATCGAATGCTAACGTTGGTTGCAATCCACGTGGAGGTTCGGAAGTTTTTATCTTGGTGCTGGTGTAATTCGACATCGTGGCGTGGTTTGAGGATCTCATTGGTTGTCTTGGTTGCATTGATGAGGTTTTGTGTTGTCCTGATTGGAGCTGCTACTATTGAGATCGGGGAGTGGAGACTATAACGGTAGAACGACTTAGCAATTGTCGATCTGATGATGTCAATCTTCTGGGAATTTAATTACCTTGTTAGTTATCTGAGGTACTATTTGCCGAAGTCTTCCACAGACTAATGAAGAACGAATGCTACATGTTAAGGGAGGGGTTGAGTAACCTGGTCTGATAACTCACCCATCAATGATCCTTGCTTCAGATTGACAACCTGATTTAATGAAGGCTTCTAAGTTTCTGACGAGATATAACACGAATTACGCTAAGATGATTGGAAGGAAAACCAGGCCTGCTTGACATCTTATCAAGCCGAAGCTGCTGTTTATGGCAATACTGCATGATTGTCGTGATATATGTTTCTCTCTATTTTTAGCCACCACGTGACCACTGTATATCCCAGACATGGAAATGCCTCCTCAAGCTTCTTTTCACGGCCCTTGAACGACAAAGAACCGCCCATATATAAATATGATAAGATGCCTGTACCGCCACATCGGCCTAGGATATTCCGATGGGCAAAATTTAACCTAGAAGCACTTCTTTTGCTTGCAGAGAAACTTCGAGGTCAATCATGTACCTGCGACGAGACCAAGGCCCCTAAGAGCGGTAGCTTGAACTGGGCTATATTCATCACCTTTGATGATGGCGTTGAATGGGTGTTTCGTTCGCCGCGCTACGACACATATATGTTCTCAGACGAAACCGCCTCCAAATCACTCATAAGTGAAGCGAGTACGCTGAAATACCTTGAAACCCATTGCCAGATGCCCGTTCCGAAAGTCTACTCCTATAGGTAAGATGAAGTTAGGCAGCATGAAGTTGTCTGGTAATGACATGAAATACAGCGGGACTCACGATAATGGCATTGGAATACCTTACATTCTTCAAAGCAAAGCTCCTGGTCGCCCCTTGTCGGATTATCGTTGGACAGAGCCGGTAATCCAGCCCCCGAATATCAGACATCGAATATCTCAGCTCCCGCTCTCAGAGTCAGACCGCGAGAAAATCATGAATCAGCTTGGTTTCATCATGTCTCGCCTTTCAAAGGTCTATTTCGATAAGATTGGATCGTTGTTTGAAGACGATAACGGTGGATTTTCAGTTGGTGAATGTCTATCTCCTGTTCTTACGTGGTGGTCAAGAGACTCCTTGGAGGCAGAAATCGAACGAGGTCCCTTTACAGAGGAAACTACCTATCTTCGGTCTTTGATATCAGCGTTTACTGCTCATGCAGAGGAGCTATCACTCACACCTTACCTTTTCTTTTCGCCACTGCCCAAGCCAGCTGAGTATCCGACATGGGATAGCTTTCTGGCAGCTACCGATAGAAGGGGTGACTTTATAGTCGTCGGTGATAAACTGGAGGGTAGCAAGAATCGACTGGATTACTGCATCGCAGGTCAGATACTAGAGGAAATGGTGCCGTATCTGTCATCTGATTCGACTGCTTTCATCATATCACATCCCGACCTTCATACCGGAAACATATTTGTCGACGAAGATCTAAATATCACATGTATTATTGATTGGGGTTCTACGACGACTGGCCCGGTGACTGAATTGTTAGCGACTCCAGGGCTTGCAGGTTCTTCAAAACCACCTCCAGTAGCTCTCGCTGCTGCTTTCCAAGCCGGCTTCTTGGAAGAATCTCCAGCATTCAGGCGGGACATTTGGACAAGAGGTGAGATGATGTGGTATTTCTCTCGATTGGTGCGTCTTCTGTCCGGCCAAGATCTCCCACTGTTTCGAAGATTATATGATTATGTTTATAAGACCGGGGCTGAAAATCCATCGGACTCAAGAGACTATGGTTGGTTATTTCATCAGCGGGCCATGACCCCCAGTAACAAGCAGCTTCTCTCCAAGTTGAAAGAATATGACTTGACAGACGATGAATTGAAGCAACGAGAGATAGACGTCTTTTCTGGAGACAAAGTGGAAAGGTTAGCTGTGGCTAGGAAGCTAACATTAATGTCTGAAATGAACCCAGGTTTCATTAGTGATAGGCGGCTATGGAGGTGGATTGAAGAGGCGCTGAAGGAATCTGTGTATGATAGCATCCATGGCAATGCAATTGCGTAGGTAATTGATCCTGGATATTTAGCCTTCAACATCGTGAACTAATGTAGACGAAAGGCTGAATAAGGGAAACAAAAGGGTTTGATAATACTAAACGCGGCACAACTGGTGTATTCTAGCGGGTGTAGGTACAAATGCTTATTAGCTAATGAACCTGGGACTTGTTTCTTTCCTTTTATTGGAAGAGCTACTTCTAGAATCTCACAAGTTTCCGCGTTATGATTCTCCTGCTAGGCCTGTTTTGATCCTCAGAACTGTGCTGATATGGCCCATAGCCAGTCGAGTCCTCTCGTGTGTTGCAAGGAGTCTTGCCGTCTTGACCACATTCTTTATCTGCCTCCCATTAAGCTCGACACCGGCTAGTTCGTCCAGCTCATCTTCAGAAAGATTATTACCATCGGTGCCAATATTCACAAATGTCTTCCAGATGTGTAGTCTACTCGTGTAGTCCAGATTGGGATAGTGAATAGTGAGATGAATTCGAGACTCAAAAGCCGGATCAAATGCCGAGACTCGGTTCGTTGTTAGAAACATGACACCCTCGAAGTACTCGAGGAGTCTAAGGAAAATCGAGACGAGTTTGTTTCGTTTGATATCAGAGGTAGTTCGACATTCGAGAAAGACATCACACTCGTCGAGCAGGAGGACGGCGCCCCATCTTGTTGAGAGCTCGAGAGCACAGTCTAGCTTCTGTTCAACTTCTTGGGCAACATCTCCTAACTCGGCAGCACTCATATTATAAAGTGGCCTTTGCATTATCTCGGCAACTAAGAGAAGATTAGTTAGTAAGATATGACCAGCTATAAAGGCATCATGGTAATCACCGGACTCAGCTGTGAGTGTTTTCCCAGTTCCCGGCTCTCCACTCAGAAGCATGATAATCCCCCTTCCTGCAATGGATCAGTCAAATTTGCTCTCCATCTCATGATCTCTGACTCACCTTTGCCTTTGATTACGTCGTCGAAATTGTCTAAGCCAGACATTTGAGCACCAACAAATGCTTGGATAATTCGTTTGTAATCGTGCGGCAGCACTAGCTGATCAAAGGCTGTTGAGCTCCATATTACATCCTTGACGAGCTCAATATCAAATAATCCTAAGTTTCTCATCAGTAAATAGTATTGGGTAGATACCTTGAGCTAACCCACCCCATTCTTTAGTTTTCAGGCAAAACCCTTTCACGACGTTCGTACATAGTGCATACTGGCTTTCGGAGAGTCTTTTAGTGGGTATATCTTCTGAGACGATTAGCTTATGTTGACCAACTTAGCCAAACCTTTAGACCCTGGTACAAGAGGCCTTGAAGCCACCTCGAAATTAGGATACGTACTTGAAGTCTTTGAGCCATTGCTCAGAACTCTTGTGACGTATGGCTTCGTTGGTAGAGGCCCATGCGCCAGCGAATCAACCGACTTATCATGGTTTAGCTCATTACCACGAAAGACAAAGCTTTTTGAAGACTCAAGTGGCTGAAGAGGACCGGTCGTGCCACGGTTAAACCATAAGAATGTTCTGCAATCTATGATGATCCGCTCATCTGTAATCTACACAACCGTCAGGGGATCGAGGAAGGAATGCAAAGAGCTTCTGACATACATGGCGCTGCTTTGGGATCCCTGAAGCCGTGTGAGACAAACTATACATCCCAGAATACGTCTTGTGGTTGATCCCTTGCAAGCTCTCAAATAGTCGACCACGCTGAACCAGTCGCTCCTTAACTCGAACAAAATCGGGGCATAGACTTGCCGGGATAATCGCTAGCTCCAAAATGGGTATGACGTTCTCAAAAGGCAATATGGTCAAGCTTGTTTCTGTGTACCCGAAGGTATCTCCATCGGTGTCGATGAACTGCACACTAAGCACGTATGCCACGGTTCCTTCTGGTGTCTTGGAGTAATTACCGCTGACCAACTTGAATAGCCTATCACGACCGTCGATCTTGGTGTAGACTTCGACGTCAGGCTCAAAGAGTGTCCACACGTAATCAAACGATATGACGCCATTGTCCAGAAGATCCGTGGCTTGTTCGATACGCGGCTTGATCTCGGCATGAATGATATCTGCCAGAAGCTTGTAATGTGAACACTCCTCGGAGCTTTCAGTTGATTCCTTTCTTGGGTCTGCTTGGTTGAACTCATCCCATCTATAGAAAAACTCTCGAAAAGGCGCGTGGAATTCAAGCTTTTTGAGGTTGGTGTTGATACCCTTGTACCCCTTGAAAACCGGACCGAGAATCTTTTTGAGCAGTGGACTCTGTACTGTGATCGAGTGTAGCGAGAGGACTGATTCATCGATCTCACCATGCTCTTTCTCACGCCTGACAATGATTGCGTACTTGGCTGAAGCTTGGGATGATCGTCCATCGACTCCGATTTCCTCGTCCGTCCACTCCTGCCAAGGGTCCCAACTGCTCTTCCGGTAGATATCTTTAGTCTCAGCAGCCATGCCCACCTCTGCCATGTTATTTGAGCCGTTTTGATGATGATGGTTGTTTTGATTATGCTCATCTGAGCGCGTAAACCAGGGACTGCCCATGTTGTTGGCCCACGGTAGGAATCACTAAGAACCGGTATCGAGCGTCTCCCAATGAATATAGTTGGTCGACTGAGATCCAGGGAATTCTGACTTTTCACACCGAAGGGAATTACCCGCGATTGACGTTAAGTTTGAGCACACGGCACAGAGTCCTCTCTGGTCAAGCCAAGAGTAAGAAAAGCGCACTACGCAGCAGCATGTGAAGGCTTATCTCAATAAAGCGACAAACTGCCCACCCTCCCTGCAGGTGAGTGATCTGACCGGTGATTGAACATGCGTGTATATACACCTCATACGAACAAAGACAGCTGAAAGACAATTTGGAGCCCAACATCTGATTGGCGATCTGCAGGTGCCCAAAGAAGGATGCCAATCATGACCCAATGAAGAAGCGTCATTTAAAAGCAGGCCAAGCTATCGATTTCTGATATTGCGTGGCCCCGCCCACCCTGTCCTATCAAAAAAGGGGGTTGTAGAGTTTGTTCAGCTCGGATTGTAGCTCAACTTACATATCACGCTGTAAAATGACGAAGCGCAGGCCTCAATCTCTGCTGTCAGGCTTGCATTGCCGCACTGCTGCATAAGCTCAGTTTGGACCGTGAACAGCCATTTGGGGCTTTCCGGACCTCCCGGGAATTGCAACGGGGATGAAGCCGTGCTGTAGAACCAGAAATGGCTTAGGGGCGGAACCAATCCGAAAAAGTGACAGCTCTTTGGATTGATCATCGTCAGGGATCATAGATGCCATGTACCCTGTTCTTCCGTATCATGATAATGCTGACACGCTCTCTTTGCGCAATAAACTGAGATTGCTAAGCCAAGCAGCATTAACCGTCTTTGCATGTCTAAAAAATGCTGCCTTATCAAACCTGACCACTGGTTTTGTCAGTATCTAGCGTGGCGTTGCTGAGATCACTATGCTGCTAAGGTTTCTTCCACTCTTCCACTGTCTCTGAACCTTTCGAGTCTTGAAAATACCAATATGAACATTAAACTCAACAACGTATAAAGACTTAGTCATACATATGCTTATCTATCTATTATCTAGTCATACAAAAACAAAAGCGTATACCTTTTGATTTCAGACCAGGCACTTCAATTCCATCTTGCATTTACCCATCCTTCTACTAACTGAGAGCTGAGAATTCACGCTCGGCCCCTCGCTCGTGCGGCTACTCTGAAAATCTCGCCCGCTTCTTCTCCAGCCTAGAACTTTCATCAGTATCGTGGTCATCGTCCAGACAACGTTTCCGAGCTGTCTGCGTCGGATCCTGAGGTTCACTTCTTGCTTCGTTCGGCAACTCAACTAGTGAAGTCTGACATGTTGCGGACTCCGGTAAATCTAAATCCATGTCAGTCGCCATTTCGGTCTCAGTTGTCAATCTGTTTTTAGATCCATGGTAGTCCATAGACTCAGCGTCTATCGCTTGCTCGCCACTGGTTTCCAACAACTCTTCCAGCCAGTTCCCCGCCGTATACCTAAGTAGGTTATTCGTGGTCAGAATCCAATTCGTGGGGTCATGTAGCCGATGAAGTATCTCATGATGAAGTCCCGTATCGTGCTTACGCAGTTCCTTGTTCTCAAGGTAATTCTGGTAATATCGGAGGGCCTGGCATAAGAAATCTTCGGGGTCAAGCAGGGCGAGGCCTTCCTCAATGATCTCGTGAGTGATTTCAAAGCTGGGTCTTTCACATGATTTTGAATGAGGCGAACCGCTTATGTTCGCAATGGACCAGAAAAAGGCAAATTCTAAGGCCATGGAGGTCCTCTCTATTCATTTTGGATAATCGTTTATGTGTAGTGTTGATGATAGTGGCCAGACGGTTGGCGTTTGCTAAGAGATGTGGCTTGAGCATAAGAAGTAGGCTTAGTATTTATAGTTCAGACTAGCCTGCTTTCTCGAATTTGTTCACTGGTCTATTATATTATGCGTGATCGTGTTCGGCTGTCTCAAAGACTGCCATCGTGGCTTCATTGTTCAGCTTCTCAGCGAGGCAATCATGCATATTCATACTGCAATGGATTCATTCATTCTTTCGGAAATACTTATCTTGTCTTCAGAGAAAGAAGAATTCACCTTCGAGAATTGCTTGCACTTCATGTGCTTAATTTGAGTTGTTCTGTCGTAGTAAACTGAATATTGATCCACAAGGTTGTGAGACTTTGATCTGTTATCTTTCACAGAAGATGGCGTTCTCACTGGTGAGCCTTGTGAATATAGTTGTATTAGCTATCTGTGCTACCCAGGGGCATCGCTAGTCAGCTACGCTCCTCAAGCTTTGGGTGGTGCCAAGGCGGAGAATCTAGCATAACATGGATGACAGTAGGTCCATCTCTCGCCAATGCTTCTGTAAGTGCTTTTCGTAGCTCCTCCTCGTCCGTAACTTTACATCCATCACATCCAACTGCCCGTGCCAATAACTCAAAGTCTGTATGAGGAGTGTAAGCTAGAGGCGGGAAACCCCCCCCAGCCCGGATTCCACTCATGACTAGCCAGATAGCTTTTGATCCATATAGAACAGCGGTACTTACCTCTGACTGCCGCAGCATTGCTGCGGCACTAACAATGGCCACCGCGTGTTTGTCCCCAAGGCCCATGCCGACAACACCGCAGACAGCGTGGCCCATAGGAGAGGAATCCAGGTTTGATCGAAAGAGCCCATGTTTGGGGAACCTCAGGAAATTGGCTGTCCAGAAGAGGTTTCCGGCACCGGAGATGATCGAACATTCGTTTTCATTGATGGCAACCCTTTGAACAACAGACATGACTGTTTTTATGTGGGTCCGTCCTTTAGATGCAGCTGGAACCGGCGGGATAGTGGCATCTAGCATGAGCCCATACTCTGTTTTGTGCTCAGTACCCTTTTCCTCCAACAACACGGCTTTATTAAAGAGACTGATATCAGCTTCAATGATATTCGAACGCTTGGGCATATTTCGTTTGACTTCGGAAGTTTCCAGGCCAACACAATAGAAGTCCGTATTAGCCCAGTCGTCCTGAATAAACTTGGAACTCAGCTCAGCTGCCTTAGATCCTAGAAGAAGGACGCCTCTCGGCCTTTTGGTTCTCAGCTTGAGATTCGCCGATTCCCCTAAGCCAGTTGTGCCACGATACAAAGGATGGTTCTCTGGGAAAATCCCCTTCGCACGGGGCGTAGCAATAACCGGAAGATCGTATCGTTCCACAAGCTGTTTAACAAGAGCGGAGGCACCACGGCAACCATAACCGATCCAAAGTAGACAGGTCTTGTTTTTAAACCTCTCAGCAACCTCGCGACAGACAGCAAGGGCTTCCGTGGATAAAGAGGGGGGATAGAGGAAAGGGATAAGTTGAAATTGCGGAGGTTCTTGCAGAGGTAGTGTGAGTGATTTGCTTCTCGCGTCAGTCAAGAAAAGCCCCAGGACCCCACCAAGAGGATCACGGTTAATCAGACCCAAGGTTTGTCGTAGTCCCTCTACATCCAATAGGCCTCTGATGATCACATAGTAGCTGAGTACACTATGGACAGTTGTTCCAGTGAGCCCTTCGACATCCATCGGAAAAGTCTCCTGAGCAAGGCGACGACCTGTTCGATCGGTCTCCTCACTCGTCAACCCCGCAATGAAGACAATGCGGGCTCCGTCTTCACGAGCACAACGGAGTCCAGTGATGGCATTCGTGATTCCTGGCCCGCTCGTTACGAAAACAACAGCGAGTTTGTCAGTTTGTATAGAATACTCTGCTGCGGCAAATGCGGCCCCGGATTCATGGCGAAAGTCGTAAACTGCGATGCCTGGGCGATCTAGGGCTTTCCGGATGTGATGGATATGAGTTCCAGAGACGCCGAAGGCTTTTTCGCAACCAAATTGGGACAGGGTATCAGCGATTGCATCCGCGTGGGACTGCATGGTGGAATGTCTTAAGTTGGTGAGGTGGTAAGATTGGGTGTTTTTGGGGCGGAAACGAAGAGTCAAGACTCGTGGTTATACACCTGCCTTCCTGCCATTCTTCCGGCAACTGGCGATAATTGATATATGCAGAAGGTAATATGGGCGACATACGGGCAACACTTGCTCCATTATCTAGTGTCGGATGATTACCTTGGTTGTAGTAGATTTCAGGTACAACTGAGGTCCACACTTTCCATCCAGAACCAAGATCTAACATGAGTTGTCTGAGGAATCTCCCGCCTTGGAAGGAGTTGAAAGTTCTGGCACCACGATACGCAATATCTCTGATAAGTTGACATGGCTTTTGTATGTTTCAACGTCCGTCCACCACAGAGACGGTAATGGTACAAATCCTAGTTCAACCGTTTCGACTATACGGGTTAGTTTCTCAGAAAGCAGACGAAAATATCATTGCGTTTGCCCAACTTGTGTCCTTCAAAGTCAAACCAACTTCTCATCTGCAATTCTAGTCATTGGAGTGGCGTGTTGATCTTATTTCTCTTCGAAATAGCCACCATATAGTCAAAATATATTCCACGCCATAGAGATCGAAGGGATGTTCCAGAATATCAAAGCTTGACGCTGCGCAGGAGAGTAGTCTCAAGCGTCGGTGTTAGTGTAGAGTCAGCAAAATGGCGAAAATTTAAGATTCTTTCAACGTCGCCAGGTATCGGACACTGTCATTTGGTCCAATGATTGATCAATAGGCCCAATGTTTGCTTCTGTTTGGTGATTGAATAAAGAACCAATTTGGTGTTGGGAGAATCAGCAGGTGGAGAGGCCTAGCAGAGGCAGAGGCACCTCAGAGACGGAGACAGAGACAGGGGTGTCGCATCCGTGGAAGCCGCGGAAAGCGCTAAGATCTGGAATACGAAGGCAACAAGGCATCAACCACGCATTAACTTGAACACTTTGACTGACACGACAACAACTCATCAGAAATTCCGCTTTTTACGCTACAAGCAATAAGATTAAAAAATGACATTAATTTCACATTCCATAAACCTATATCAATAGCCAACAATTGCTGTCTCTGTGCCATCACACATCACTATTCTACTTCAAAGCCAAATATCTTCGACAATGGAACCCAACAAACTGGCCCTCAAGATTGTTCGAATAAGCTCTCGTGAGCAACTCGAAGAGCTTGTCGACTTTATTTGCGATGCCTTCATGGAAGACGACCTATTCTGCGCCATGGTCCCTGGTCGCCATGAACATCCCGAAGCAGCCCGTAGCATGTGGCGCACGAACCTCGTCGAGGAGTACGGGAGGAAAGGCTCTGTGCTTCTCGCTGCTCGTCGTCAGGGAGAGAATGGGGAGCAAGGCGAATTTATTGCCTGTGCAGTCTGGAGCCGTTGTGGAAAGAGTGATCTCGCTCGGAGCTGGCAGGGAGATAACTGGAACAAGCGTGAGTCGGAATTGAATTTATGAGAGTGGCAGTGTAACTGACCATTATGAGTAGTAATTGCCAGGCTTGAAACTGCGTGGACCATGTTCTATAGCTTCTCCCTTCGACAAGCAGGTCCTGGTATTGCACTAGACGCCTGCATCGCAGCGGGAGCAGCTGCAGAGCAAGCCTACAAGTTCTACCCCGAGGAGCGCTGGCGTCTCGGCCTCCTAGCCACCTCGCCCAAATGCCAAAGAACCGGCATCGGAAAGCGTCTTGTACAGTGGGGCCTTGACCGCTGCGAGGAGGAGGGAGTCCCAGCGACGCTCGAGTCCAGTGTGTCAGGACGGCCACTCTACGAAAAGATGGGCTTTAGAGAGGTGGGCACTGTGAGCTTCTATGAAGGAAAGTGGTCCATGCCTGCCATGCTCAGACCTGTCGAGGAGGACAAGAAGACAGTTTAGAAGGTAGCTTCGTCAGATTCAATGGCTGAAGGCATGGTTTGAAGCAACTGGGATTGGTGGTTGCGGGCAAGGGCGTATGCTTGAGATGTATGATAGGCGGCATGGAGTTTCATTCTTGATTATTTGCGAGTTCTTGATTCATTTGCTACACTATTAAACTCGTTATGGTAAATGAGGGGTTGGCTCGGCGTCTTGCAGATTACGAGCATCAGGCGTAGAATACTGGCTTAACTGAACTGAGAGACGGTCATCGAGAAAGAAACTTGAGTTATCGTGCCTTGGAAGGATTGCAAGTGAAGAAGTGGCTTGAACTACTCAGAGAGGTCCATTATGTTGATTCTGTGTTAGGCTATCTTCGCAGACGAGACCCCCGACTGCAAGGTCAGACTCGCCGTTGAACCATCAAGACTTCACTTGGGCAAACATGGTGGTCAAAAATATGTACGAGTCAAAAGTTTATATGATTGATTGAGTTCGGCTACTTGCGTGAGTGTAATGATGTTTCCCCTTCCCATACCACTGGCAAGATACTCTGATCGCAAAATCCCTGAAAGTCCACGGTGGGCATTGTTGAGAGTGTTATTTTGAGTTGTTAGACCTGAAAGCTGATGCTTGCATCGCGCGCACTTTAGGAGGCGAGGTTGACAGGATCATCCTGCTGCNNCCATGGTAACAAATTCCACGAAGGCGTCCATGGTCTTGGACGTTGCCCTGTCCATGATTATGTGAATAGGCTCTTCCACATCCGGCAACATACAGCTGTTGCGACCAATAAAGGCCTCAGTCTCTCGCCCTGAAATCGGTTTGTCCGGAGTTAGACGAGTCCTCATACTTCTCGACCACTCTGAAAGACTTGGCCCGTTCCGCCGACTTGCAGTCTCCTTCGGCCCCCTCTCTGACTCTCTGCGCTCCTTTGCCTCCTTTACTTTGGGCTTGGTCACGATGGAGCTTCTGCGACCNNGCGTCCTGATTGTCGTCTCTTTGGTCGACCCAACTCATCTGACGTGAGGTTGGGGAAGTTGGCTTCATCTGATGTCAAGTTGACTTGAGAATCGATACTGGCAAGCCTCCTGCTCATGTCCAACCATACAACCCTCCACCC
>JAAOAT010000080.1:0-94035 GCA_013186855.1 Fusarium ramigenum | reverse complement strand
TAAGATGACAAAGGAAGGTTAAAACGCGCTCTGTATATAATTATTTCAAGCAGAATAGGGTAGGACAGTCGCGTGTTTAAGCCTTTATGACCATTTTGCCCAGTAGTTCTGGAGACCATTCCGGGTTAAACCGAGCCGAGCCAGTGCCTATCTTATCACCGATCTCTCCTAAACACTCGAGTAGTCCCAGAATGGCTAAGCTCCAAGTCATAAAGAAGTGGATCGACAAAACTACCGAAAGGCTCCGGCCGAAGCCAACAAGTCCCGGGTCCGGAAGAGCCTGTCTCGGGAAAGCGATAAAAAATTACTGGATAAATCAGTTCCAGACCTAGCGGTTGTTTTATTGGTTAACTTGGCGAACTCTCAATGTCCGATGTTTCTTGATCACCGATCCGAAACTCAAGTAAGCATTGTGTGATAATAGTTCGGTCAGCATTGGCCCATGCTGTGGATGCGATGATTCCAACCATCAACGTATTTAATCACTGACAGCTGAGCACCGTCTTCATCTCAAAGCATGAGCCATTCACACTTCAGGCCAGTATCCGAACTACCGTTTCTCTTACACCAACATCTCAATCACTGCCCATTATGGCCACCGAGCTCAAAGAATACCTCGTCATCGTTCCTGATCTTCCCGACGTCCTAGCCAAACGACACGTGCTCCTCAAGCCTCACAACCAAGACGCAGCTCCCCTGGTCAAAGCCGGCCGCGTCCCCTTCTTCGGCAGCACCCTTGCTCACCACAGCGCCGAAGGCCAACAAGTCGCCGAGAATGGAACAGTCATGATCATCAAAGCTGAGAGCGAGGAGGAGATCAAGGAGATCATTCGGAAGGATATTTTTACGATTGAGGGGGTTTGGGATTTCGGAAAGTTGTCTATCTGGCCTTTCAAGAGTAAATGAGTTTGATCATGGGAGACGCGTCTGCTCGCGTGCATAGACTAGCGGGCGCCGGGACGTGGCCCGAGATCTCACGTCAAGATATTGGGTCCTTTCTCTTGCCTCTGCCTGTATCGATAGTAGCCTTGTTCAATGTGATGAATGATCCGACCTGGCTCCGTGCAGTTCATTGTGACGTGGATGCTCGAACCGGATCCGACTGAAAAGTTCCGATCAGCGTCTTAACGCTGAGTGACCTTGATCAAGGCAATCGGAGGATCCACTCCGGCCGACCGATTTCTGTCTTCGGCTCACCTCAGATTGATACGAGGTTATTGTCTGTGCGCAACTGGAATGCAACAGCCACCGGAAGTTTTGTAGCTGGAACAATGATATGGAGGTTTTAAGTGGCAAACACACCCACGCTTAGTGCGACGCGTTGCATTTATAGAGCGAAGATTTACGCGTATCGGCGCTGACATCGGGGACTTCTCGCGATAAGATAAGCCGCCGAGGGGGTGAGCATGCTGAGTACTACCTAAACTGGATGTGAAAAGGGATCGATATCTATAGCTATTATTCTTGGGCTTGATGAGGACATAATTAATTGTCTAAATTGTATCTGCGCTTGAAAGGCTTTAAACCTAATCAGCCCTGTAATAGTTCGTTCTTGCATATCGTGCAAAGCTTGCCAGCATGCGCAGCCGTCGAGACGATTCCTGGGTGATTCAGAAGTTTGGTGGAACCAGCATTGGGAAATTCCCAGACAAGGTTAGCTGCACCACTCTTTGTTCAATTGCTTGCCATAGTGACCATTGCTGACATGACCATGGTAGGTTGCCGAGATCGTGAAGAGGTTCAGCTCAGACCCTAAGGTATCAAGGGAGCCGGCTAATATCATTCCAGCGCGAGGCTTGGAGGCGACAGGCCCGCAGTGATATGTTCTGCACGAAGTTCAAGCAAGAAAGTCTTCGGAACAACGAGTAGGTGAGTCAAATAGCCATCAAACCTCTCATGAGCTTGAAGTACTAATCACGATCATCAAGGCTGCTACAAGTCTACCGGACATTGAGAGGCATTGTTGCCATCACTCAAGACCCTGACATGCAAGAGTTGCTCTTCGACAGACTTCGCAGCATCATCAAAGATATCCGTGATGACCAAGTGGCCACTGTCCAGATATATATCCTGAGACAGGACATTCGTGATGAGACAACCCGACAGATCACAGCAGATTGCCAGGAACTACTCGACTACACATCCGCCGCTAAGCGCTTCAACCTCGACATCAATGGCAAAGCAAAAGACAAAATGGTCAGCTTCGGCGAGAAGCTGAGCTGTCGACTCATGGTTGCTATGCTACGAGACAGAGACATCCCAGCGGAATACGTCGATCTCTCTGACATTGTACCCAGCAACACCCTGGATCAATTGAAGCCTGACTTCTTTCACGAAGCTGCAGCAATCTTTGGAAAGCGAGTCGAAGCTTGCAATGGGAGGGTTCCTGTCATCACTGGATTCTTCGGCGCTGTTCCGGGGAGTTTGATAGACAGCGGCATTGGAAGAGGATATTCTGACCTCTGTGCGGTTTTGGTGGCGATCGGTCTGCATGCAGAGAGAGTGCAGATCTGGAAAGAGGTGGATGGCATTTTCACAGCTGATCCGAGAGAAGTCCCCGATGCTAGATGCTTGCCTTCGATCACGCCATCAGAAGCAGCTGAACTGACGTTCTATGGATCAGAGGTCATTCATCATCTTGCACTATCTCTGGCAATCCAAGCGAAGCCACCTGTTAGCATATTTGTCAAGAATGTGCAGAAGCCGTGGGGTCAAGGAACTGTTGTTGTTCCAAGCGATGGTGACGACACATCTTCGTGGCCGATTGACTACCTGGACCCTTCCGATTCGGACAGTACTTCTTCCACCGCACTGCCAAAAATGCCAACTGCTGTCACCATCAAGAGAGACATCACCATCTTTAACATCCTCAGCAACAAACAGTCCATGTCTCACGGCTTCTTCGTCAAGGTCTTCACCATCCTGGCAGAGCACGATATCTCAGTCGATCTGATCTCCACCTCGGAAGTCCATGTTTCTATGGCAATCAACAGTTCCAATATGGATCCCTCACAGATCAAGAATGTTCAGTGCAGACTTGCTGAAGAAGGAGAAGTGAATGTGCTGCCTGACATGGCTATCCTGAGCCTCGTGGGCGCTGAGTTGAAGAACATGACCGGCATTGCGGGGAGAATGTTTGCCATTCTTGGGGAGCAGCACGTCAATATTGAGATGATCTCGCAAGGTATGTGAACTCTAACTGTATATTGAGGGTCATTTGCTAATTTGGCTCGGTGACAGGTGCGAGTGAGATCAACATATCCTGTGTCATTCCGGACAAGGACGCCACTAGGGCTCTGAATATGCTGCATGATGAGTTGTTTACGAAGAATCCCATGTAGACTATAGCTGCGCACACCTAATCACGCGGTTTCTTACTTAATGGAGCTAGATTAGAGTCTCATATTATCGGTGCCATTGTGAAGTTAGAACATATGTTAAGTGCCGTGGGAGTGTACACTATGAGTTGCTGTACCGTCATTTGTAGTCATATGTATAGGAATGACTTAGGTTGGCTTGTCATTATTCTTCCTGCTTTCTATTTGATGGGAATTAGGTCTCAAACCACGAAAATCGTGTATTTCGTCTCACTACCATTATAGGTCTCCTTAGTAGCTGTCACCGACGCTGAGGTCATCAGACCCACGATCTTCCGAATGCTTCCCGATTCCAAGGATGATGAACCTCCTGTACATGGCCACGCCCAGCCCCTGCAGCGACTTGCATAAGATTAAGGTATCTTTTCTGAAACTACCAGTGAGATCTTACGAATTCGTCAAAAGCAGGACTGCGTATGCTAGACTTTGAGAGAATCACAGCCTTGACTGAAGATGATGCTAATGCGGAGATGAAAGATATAAAGCCACAATCTCAATCTATTGTCTGAAGTCTAAGGTAACGAAATATCTATCATATCCCATAACAATTCTGAAACTTTTCGTTTGCAATCAGCCATCCAGCAGCATTGAAATAAAAATAACCATAACCCTCTAGTGAAGAGAAACAACCGTCTCGATGATCAACTCTGCAAAGTACACCAACTCCTCGTTATATCGGGGGAAGTTGTGTCCCCCGCGATGTGTCATCTTCCTCGCCATATCGGGGTCAAACAGCTCGTACACTGATTCATCGACAAATGAATAATGATCCTTTAATCCACGGACATGGACAGAAGGTACTGGGATCTTCTCGGGGATATCACTAGGTCTCCATCGAAGGAGGAGGTCAACAGGAAAGTCAAGCTCATCCTTGACAGCGTTGATCATGTCATACTCAATCGAAGTGTGAAGATCTTTCTTCCAGTCCAGCTTCTTGCCATGAGAAACATCAATTCGTCCCGGGAGGTATGTCGGCTGAAGCGTGTTCTTCTCTGTGAGATCCCAGCTGATCACACCATTGTCAAAGGAGTGGGGGAGGAAGGCTGATGTGAAGATGGCCATCTTGAAGGGGTATGGTGTATCAGGGTGCTCCGCTTGATGCATGAGAAGAAGAAGAGCAGCCATGGAACCACCCTGTGAGAAGCCCCAAACTCCATCAAAGGGACCTTCAGACTCGACATAGGCAGCAAGACGCTCATATGCCTCTTCGACGTCTTCGGGGTAGGGGAAGTTGTACCAGCTGTAGTTGGGCTTCGGGACTTGCTTGAGGTTTGCTGGTCTTGTTAGATCATCGAATACAGTGGAGGCAACTGCGGTGAAACTTACGGAGCATTAGTTCTGTGGGTTCCATGCCTGCCTCGAGAAATTCGTACTCCCAGTCACTCGGCAGGTGAGCAGTGATGGGCTCCATCTGTTGTTGGAGAACCTCTACGCTGAAGGCATAGCCGTGGAGACACAGAAACCTCATCTTGGTATAATATGAATGGGGTGTTGAAAGTCGAACTGGATCGGAGTTCAAAGAGGGCTTAGTGTCAAAGTAGTGAATGAGATGAATGAGATGAATGTGGGTGAGTTGCTGTAGTTGAGAATATTTCAGATCTTCGCCAAGGCAACCTTTTTATTAAGCTTCTCTTCCTTTCGTCCGGTCTTCTCTATACTCATTGAACCATGTATTGAGCGGTAAATCTCGGTTTATTCTTCGTGAAGGTTGTTCAACACCGTTTCACCATCCAGCGAGCGGTATGTGATGCATACCATCCGAACCACTCGGATCGCCTTGCCAAGATCTGCAAGGCAACCGCATTGATAAGCTTGATACTAATGGGGGCGGAGCCACACATGCAAGAATTAATTTATATCCGGCCACTCAGAGTCTTCCAAAAGTTCACTCAGTCGATCGGAAGATGTACGGAAGCTTTGATGAAGTGGATCGAAGGATCGGAGGTTGGGCTGGCCACTTCGGAGGTTCGAGAATAACACGGGTAGTTACTTACGCCGGGATATCTCTTGCGGATATGAGACCAGATTGCGTCTTTGACATGAAAAATTGGCAAATTCTTGAAGTTGGCTATCCCGACGCTGTTGTTGTGGTATGCCCTCCCCAACACTCAGGACCCGATGATAATCCTCTTCACTCTCTGACTAAGCAATCGTCTTCGATGAACCAGCGCCAGACTCTAAGGGTGCTTCACAAACATATTCAATCTCGTTCCCGTTGTCTTTCAATTAGCTGTTCCGGCAACTTGTTTGTGGCAACAAAACGAAGAATGACGACGACGATGACGGCCCCTGCGTTGCCAACGCCCATTCACGATGGGCTCGGTAAAGGTATCCCATATGGTGAGACCTCGGACTGAGCATATCTTAATGAAGTTATACTAACTCGACGCAGAGAAGAGTGTTCCCAGACCCGTCAATCCGTTCTCGCATCATGTCCCCGGACGAGAAATCATCAACATCCCCAACTTCACACTCGAATCTGGCGTTGAGATGCGAAATGTTCCAGTTGCCTATATGAGCTGGGGCAAACTATCACCAAAGGCCAATAACCTTATGATCATTTGCCATGCGTTGTCCGGGAGTGCAGATGTCAGCGACTGGTGGGGTCCGCTTCTTGGACCTGGAAAGGCATTCGATACGGACAAGTTCTTCGTCATCTGTTTGAACAGCCTCGGAAGTCCATATGGAACAGCTAGTCCTGTGACAGCCAAGAATGGAGACTACTCGGAGGGTTGGTACGGGGCTGACTTCCCGTCAACTACTATTCGAGACGATGTTCGGTAAGTGATTTTTTGCCGACAGCCACGATCACCAGCTAAGTATCGCAGACTTCACAAGTTAGTCCTAGACAAGCTCGGAGTTCGAAAAGTCGCAGCTGTCATTGGTGGCTCTATGGGAGGTATGCACGCTCTTGAATGGGCGTTCTTTGGTAAAGACTATGTTCGTTGTATTGTACCAGCTGCAACTTCAAGTCATCAAAGTGCGTGGGCCATTGGTTGGGGAGAAGCACAACGCCATGCCATTCGGAGCGATGTCAAGTACAAGAACGGTCGTTACGGATTTGATGATCCTCCCATTCTTGGTCTGGAAGCAGCTCGTATGACGGCGTTGTTGACGTACCGAAGTCGGGACTCCCTTGAGAGGCGATTTGGACGCGACACAGGAAACAAAAAGAAGGTGAGCACCTAATTTCGGTGAGAAAGCCGAGTCTAACACACGTTTAAGACACAGAAACAAGAGAGCAAGACATTACCAAGAAACAGTACACCAATTCACAGCCACGGCGGGGCCGACGAGACCCCTGTCGCATTTGACCGTGCCGACTCCAACTTCGCCGCCCAATCCTACCTCCGCTACCAAGCCAAGAAGTTCTCCGACCGCTTTGACAGCAACTGCTATATCGCCCTCACTAACAAGCTCGACACTCACGACCTGGCGCGCGGTCGAACGCGGACCATTACTGAAGCACTATCACTGATTGAGCAGCCTACTCTTGTGCTGGGAATACGAAGTGATGGGCTGTACACGCTTGCTGAACAAGAGCAGATTGCACGAGCTGTACCAAATGCCAAGTTGAGAGAGATTGTAAGTGATGATGGGCATGATGCCTTCTTGATTGAATGGAGTCAGTTGAATTGGTTGTTGATTGGCTTTCTGCATGAGAGTTTACCAGACATTATGCAACGAGCGGCTTTGTAATAGGAATCGATACATCACTATACATCCTTGAAGGAAGATCTGAGTGCTATTTGTAACACTGCGTGTACCTAATCTGTAGCTGACAATCTACCTGGCCTGGTCCTCGCCTTCTCAATAGGCCGAGGAGCAGTAAACACATGAGATACCAATAAAACCTCATCATCGCTTTCCCTCTCCCCATGTTTTGTATCCGCCAACTCCCTTGTCTCCGTCACTGTGAACTCGGATACGCGCAGTATTCTCGTCGACCGGTTATCGTCTTGGAGCGGGCCATCCTGTATACGACGTCTGTTTTGTAGTTCGATCTCGTGATAGCGATTGGAAGTGTGCGGCTCGGGTGGCGGGTTGGTAGCGTATGCCTTTCTCGAGCGGTTGTAGCTGGACATTGAAGGAAAGTATCGCGAGACGAATGGTCGTAGCGTAGGGACACAGGCGCATAGCAGCCCGCAACAGAGTTCGGTGAAAGACCAACACGCTGGTTCGACGTTGACCCAGGTAAGGTCTTCTTCGATATCTAGGTAACCCATACGAACCATCGAGATGGCACATGTACTATGCGAGCGATTAGTGGTAGGTTACAAGACGAGATTGCTTGGGTAGGACTTACAGGAAGCCCACGCAGAAGACCCCAAGCAGGACAAAGCGCTGTCGACGAGCCAAGTTCAGCTTGATCACCACGGGAAAGGGTATCACTATAATCATGATATCCGTCGCGATGTTCCCAGCTGCAGTGATGTACCACGTCGGGTTTCTTGGAATGCATTTGCCTTCGATAGCTCTATCCCAGAAGGCAGATATGGGGGTGCAGATAAAGATATTGAGGAAGATCTGAGAAATGCTCCAGGCCGAAACAAAGACCATAGCGACCAAGAGAACTGTCCTCATCTTGTTTATAGCGAATGCGCGGTAGTATTGACAGAGAAGTGTTGTTTTAATCGCCCCCAAGGATACGAGGTAAAGGATGATGGTAACATAAAACACCTTTCAGTGGCATTAGCGAGCAAGCAGATAGATGTCCAAGAAACTAACCTTGAAATAACTCCTTGATTCATCTTCAGTTAAGAATACCTGATATCTACCAAACCCATATTTAATGCCTGTGGATATTTTAGATTCCCACACATTCTGAAGAGGCTTTTCTCTTACCTAGTAGAATGCTGCATGCGCACGCAGTAATTGAAGCCTGTTGTTTTGCCGTTTAGTAGCTGAGATACTGACCTTGGCGTAGGAGCTGGGAATTACCATGGACAATACAGCCCAAATATCGTCGGCACCGAACTGCTTTAGCAGCATAGCTCGAGTGTACACTCGTAGAAGCACGACAGTGAAAGTCAGCAGCAGAAGGGTCAGGACAACACCCAATATGAGTGGTGCCCGAGTATCCGCCTCTTTCATTGTGAGTATATCTTGAGTATCGATCAAGGAATAATGCAATGGCAAGTGACTGAGATGTTGCTTGGCGACAACGCTGGTTATCCCTCTGAGTTATGTAACTATAGCTATCCCCTGACGAGTTTACCATGTAAAAGATCTGTCAACAATAGAGTTAAGCCATTACACGACCTGCCCAAAACGATCAGTTCTTAGCCCAAGCCACTGACCGGGGGAAATCCAGTCTTGGAGTTAGTAAAGTCATCAAACAAGCTAAAACTTTACAAACCAACCAGAATTAGATCCAACCGCTCTAAAATCAGTGCTAAGATAAGATGGTTATATCCGCCACCGTTTATCGGTGATCTGCAAGCTTGGATAATCGTTTTGGAGACGAAGCTATAAGGAGATAAAGCGCACGATACAGGGTCCAGCTGTCAGATGTATTGACTTAAAGTACTTCAGGCAGTATATAACTACCCACACAGTAGCCCTAAGCTTTTCAGCTTAACGCCAACAAGCCCCTTACGCCACCACATGTCAGCTGTCGTATAGCAGTGAAGATCACTGTCAGCAGGAGGTCAAGGAGGCGCAGACTAAAGGCAGAATTGGGTAAATGATATCTCCACATAATGCGTCATGGTCTCATGTCTGAGTCGCGTAGCAGATACCTACATCTATTGCTCAGGGAATAGCTGAAGTATTGAAGGGTCCATTCTATATGAAACTTAACGAATAGCAAGAAAACCCAAGTATTCCTGGTCTAGTTTAATGGTTAGCTGGAATACTGTTCTATGTACCGATCAAGCTAATGGCAGCATACTCAAGCTGAAGTCGAGCTATCTGGCCGTATTGTGGGCATGTTAAAAAGGGAGTGAGCCGACCAAGTAATACAGGCATAGAACTACCCGACAAAACGCTAAATCTCCTACTCAAGCCCAATTTGGCCAAGACATTACGCAACCCATTT
This sequence comes from Fusarium ramigenum, assembly GCA_013186855.1. Classification (NCBI taxonomy): domain Eukaryota; kingdom Fungi; phylum Ascomycota; class Sordariomycetes; order Hypocreales; family Nectriaceae; genus Fusarium; species Fusarium ramigenum. Next base: position 84,618 of record JAAOAT010000080.1, on the reverse strand, counting down.
ATGACAGTATCATAATATACCGGATACCTAGGATACCCAGAAACATGAACCTGTAAAAACCAGGTAGCATCGTCAAGGCAGGCCGCGTTTCGGAGATGTGCGAGTGCATGTCGTTTCAGGTACTTATAGCCCGTCGGGCCGACGATGTGGAGATATCCCAATTCCCAGCATGTGTCCATGAAGATCTTCGAGTCTTGGCAGGGCGCGTTTTTCGTCGTTGCCCTACGGAGTAGATCGGAGTGGCTTTGACGCCTTGGCGGATCAACCCAGCTGAACCGGCATTGCCGTCTGAAAATATACAAAATAGGTAACTTTCCCCTGATAGACTGGGTTAAGTCAGACCAAGCTTATCCCTTTGAGATTTAGATCTAAAGACAATTGGCTCTTCAAGATTTAGAGTTTGGCGACGGAGCAGTAGCTGGAAATTATTTACTCCGCCTATTGGGTAACGGTTGGTGTTTTGAGATTGATATGGGCTTACAACCCTAATGGCTCCAGGCGTTTATAAAACACCTGGGATCCCTTGTGAAAGCTCCAAGTCAGACTCTTAGTATTCAAGTAGCTGCTCTCCTGCTTTCTAGTACAAGCCACCAAGCCATTATCACCGGCATACTCTAAGCTCAAAGCAACTATGAACCAGAAAGCATTATATTACAAAGGGGAACCCCGATCTCACAAGTCGGTTATTAGAATAAAAAATTATCTCCCCTCTGATTTGAACAATTCCATAATCTCAGAAGCCCCATTCCCGGCGGCAATATCCAACGCAGTCCGATGCTCTCGATCCTCCACCAACGGATCCAGCCCCTTGCCCATCAAAAGCTTGAACCTTTCCAGTCTCGTGAAACAACTTCCACAGCCTCCCCGGTTCGCCACGACATGGAGCAGAGACTGCCCCTTCGCATTAACAGCCGTCCAGTCCACACCAACCTTCTCGAACAACGCCCACAGCACTGGTCTTTTTTCTTCCATGGCTTGTCTCTCAACCTCAGAATGGTGGACACATGAACAATGCCCGAAGCACTTGTCGGGATAGACTCTGGTCATGTCAACGTGGAAATCACCCTCGCGGAAGAACGCGAAAACAGGCGTCTCGCCCATTTCGTTTCGTGCGTTGATGTCTGCACCTTTTGAGAGAAGCAACTCCATTGTTGGGTACACGGGCCCTCCCCAAACCTCACTACCATCTTCATACACGAGTAGGTACCATTTCCTCTGGAGAAGAAGGTGAAGCGGTGTATCCCCATTTTCATCCTTTGCACAGACACTAGCTCTTGCAGCTATAAGAATTTGGGCAAACGCTTCGGCTCTTTCTATTCTGCCCAGATATCCAAATCGGTCTCTATCACCCAGTGCATGATGTAGTGGTGTTCTGCCGACTTTGCTGACCTGATCCAAAAGCTCTGGCGCGAGAGCCATGATTTCGTCGAATAAACTCTTCTCGGACAGAAGGGAAGGCCCTATGTGCAAGATAGTCCTATCCAAATTATCTCTTGCATAGAGGTCGGCGCCTCTATCGATCAGTATTCGAGTTGACGTTTCATCGGCGCCCTCGAAAGCAACATGAAGCAATGGAACACCCGCAGCATCCTTCAAGTTGATGTCCAGTGTCGGATGCTGGAGAATGAGGTCTAAATATTTCCTTCGGACGCTTTCAGTAGCCCTGCGATTTAGAAACATTTCCCAGGGCATAGAGTCGCCGTACCTGACATCCTTTCTCAGTGCCTTATGCGCCACTGTCTTGTGATGGAAGCGAGCATTTGGATCAGCGCCAAACTCGAGCAGTATCTCGACCATACGAAGATAAGCCTCACAATCGACCTCGCTCGCAGTACTGCTATCGATCATGTAAATCACCATATCAAGAGGGTACATCTCGTCAAAAGAGACAGAAGTGTACTTCTCATTCTTTCTCCGTCTCTTTTCATCTCGTGAAGGGGGGCTTGGTGGTCTGCAGACATTTGGATCTGCACCAGAAGCTAGTATCATCTCTACCATACCAACATCCTTGGCGAGAATCGCGGAAGTCAGCAGGGAGGGGTCGATGATAGCCCCATGGCCGACCAGCAGTTTGAAGACTGTTTTGTTACCAACAGCACGTGCAAGACAGGACTTCCCTTTGTAATCCACGCTATTGGGATCTGCACCAGCCTGTAGAAGCATCTCCGTAGCCGTGGGCCTCCACGCGGACTTTTCAATGTCGTCTAAGCTGGCATTCAAGGGTGAGAGCCCTTCTCTGTCTCTGGTTTCAAGGTACACGCCTTGCTTGATCAGGTACGGAAGCGCTTGGCCTGTATGCCACCAAGGAACATGCCACCAGGGACGTTGCCCCCTTCGGGAGAACCTTTCCCTCCTCCCTTGGGATAGAACACGAAGAAAGTTGCACTCTGGTGACTTCGTTTCACCCAGGCCAACCCCCTTCGATACTAAAAGCCTGATTACTGGCATATTAGGCTCTGTAGATTCACAGGCAGCACGCATTAGGGAAGAAAGGCTCTCATCCTTTGTCATCCCAGAGCTCAGAATTGTTTCTGGTGTAAGCAAGGTATCGAGAATCCTTGCCATGCCTTCGTTTGCGAGAGTGACGAGAACATAGTGCAAGTCCTCGGGTTTGGGGGATAGCTTGTTGACGTAGTCGGGAATAGCTTCATAACACTTCTGTTCCTTGAGTCTCTGTACAAGCCGCGGAAGCTTATAGCACTCGCCACATGTGCATTCCTTCTTGACAGAGAAATCCTTCACAATATCTTCTCGTCGTTGTAAGCATTGTTGCACCTCTAACGCGCGTGGTAAGTCGCCTTCAACCCTCAAAGCCCTTCGCGCTTGTACGAGACACTCGACAGTGTAGTCATGGTCTGGGCGACACACGTGGTAGCGCTTATCACCCGGATTCAGATTCTCAGTTGCGGCCATTTCAGCACCTGCAGCGATGGCCATATCAATGAGATGCCAATTTGGTGTAGCGGCGTTGGCGATGAGGAGATCTAGGGTTTCTTGAAGCCGTCCCTCAATTCGTGCATTCCTAGGCCGCCTTGTATCATCTACAAGGACGCCACCCGACTCAGGAGGATCAGTCTGTGACGGAGAGCTCTGCCAATTTTTCATCTCCTCTTCAGTCTGAATACATCCATTCAATGCAGAGCCTTCATACGTATCCATTTCTACAACCGCACCAGCATTGATGAGAAGCTCGACGGACTGGAAGCGATCAGAGGCGCAGGCGTAGTACAGTGGGGACCGACCACGGTTGTCTTTGAGGTTGAGTAACTTCTGCAGCTCTTTCTTGGTTGTTCGTTCCCTGAACCAATCCAAAAAAAGGCCAATGGTGTTGCTCTGCCGACATCGGGATGTAAGATGAAAGACATTCATTCCCTCCTCTGTAACTAGTGTTGCATCAGCACCGAGCTCCAGAAGGCTCCTTGTGAAGTCGGTGGAGTAGGTCGATACGATATGAAGTGCAGTAACTCCATTGTTGTCTCTCATGTTGACATCTCCTCCATGCTGCTGCAAAAGGTATTCAAACAAGGCGGTCTTGGTAGCTGGCTGATCGTATTCGCAGAGGAGATGAAACGGCGTGATTCCCTGATTGTTGGCCTTTGTAGGATCGATACCCAAAGCTGTGATGCTTTGCAGAGTCTCCAGCGAGGATGACCCTTGGCACTCCTCTCCTGCATATTTCGGCATTGCCTCATGCCATACTGTGTTTCCCTCCAGATCAGCTCGGAGGGGATCAGCTCCAAGCTCAATAAAACGGTCAATGACACGGCGTAGTACATTATATTCCCTGTCGTTTTGACACTTTCGAACTGCAGCGTGAAGCAATGTCCGCCCTTGCTTGTCTGTCACATCGAATCGGGCTCCCAGATCGGCCATGACTGAAATGAAGCTCCCGCTCTTAGTCTCTGCGTTTTTCGTCGTGTCATCCAGCGCAAATCTCCCCTCTTTTCCGTAGTCCTTCACTAAGTCTTCCAGGTTGGAATGAACCCTATCAATGCTGCTGAAGAGAAGTGTTTGGCCCTTGCTATCCACGGCGTTGATAGTAGCTTTCGTCAGCTCGATAAATGTCCTCAAACACGGAGGCGACACAGTTCCAGAACGTCGACAGTGTAGAGCCAGCTTGTGAATGGCAGCCTCACCATTTGCATTATGCAAGTTTGGATTGACTCCGTCCTGCATTAATCTCCGAAGAAGTTGTAAACCTTCAGGACTAGCAATCCCTTCTTCTGTGGAGGCCAAATAGTGCAACGCAGTGCTGCCCTCATTGTCGACGGCTCGAGCATCAACCCCAAGGTCAAGCAGCTGCAGAGCACCTTGGAATGATCTGAATCCCCTGTCCCGTCTGGTGCCTGACCCTTCTAGCAATCGGAAAAACATTGTCTTGCTCTCTCGGTCCCTAATTCCTATATCAACCTTGTTGAGTATCATCTTCATGACATCAAGATTTTGGGCGGTATGAAGCGGCGTATTGTTACACCAGTTTATCGCAGTGATATCCGCTCCAGCTTCAAGAAAAAGTTGCGCAATCAGAGGGATTTCTACTAGATGAAGTGGCGTATTTCCAAAATCATCGGCGTGGTTGACATCGGCACCTGCATCGATAACTAACCGGAAGCACTCTAGGACAGCTTCATCATCAGGTGGATATTTGTTGGGAAAGGCCGAGGTTCGCTTATAGACGTTGAATGGATCTTTGGATGGAGAGTGAGGTGCTGCCAAAGCATGTAGAGCGTTGGGTCCCGCCATTTCCATTTCATCGCGGGAACAACCAAGCTTCGGGTACGTACTCATTTTTGGGAACAATTGACTGATGTTTGGATCTGCACCGGCTTTCAATAGGATAGAAACTATCATGGGATCAACCTGCTTGCATGCCTGGAACAAAGGCGTTGGAGACTTAGCATGGTCGTTGATGTCTGCCAGGCCAAGGTCTAAGACTGACGTCAACATCCTTAAGTCCCTGGAGCCATTGATGATCCAACTCAAGACCTTATTGGCCTGCCCTTGGGCTTTGATGGAAGGTAGAAACAGTTTAGCAACTGTCCTATCGACGGCTTCAAAAGCCTTCTGAATTGGTAAACCCATTCCATATGGTCTCTTACTTTCATCCTGCGTCTTCCACGGATCGGCGCCAGCTTTGAGTAGGCTATCGATGATAACGGTACGCACTTCACCTTTTATTCTTGGGCCTCCATCTAACGCCCTGTGAAGTGGTGTGAATCCCTTATAGTCGTGTTCATCCAGTTCAGCGCCATGCTCGATGAGCAAACGGACAATGTCTAGATTTCCGTCATCCACAGCCTGGTGCAATGGAGGGTATATCTGTGAAAACCCGTGAAACTCGAGTGATTTTCCATCACAACGCTCAAGTAGACTGCCAATAAAACTGGTCAACCCCAGTTTGATGGCGAGAATTAAGACTCCAGTCTCAAGGGGCGCTTCCGGATCAAGGCGCCCTCGGAATTCGTTCCCCACAGGTGGCTTCTCCGCCAAGGTGGTCAGTATCTTAACATGTTCCGGAATCATGAGCGTTGAAAAGATTCTGTCGTTTGTTTCCTCCTGTGTTAAACCTCGCCTGGCAGCTTCTTTCACGTGAATATGCCAGTTTCTCATCGCGTAGTTCATAAAAGGCGGCAGTTGTTGGTTTGTTGAGGTGACGATTTTAATGACGGAACCAAAGTACTGAAACCCAATCTTGTCCAGGTGGCTCGATTGAAGATATGATAGACAGATGTTTGCGAGAAGATTGTGTGTCGGGCCAGGCTCAAATACAGGGATCTCGTGATCGTCCGGAGATCGGTCAAGTCCGAAGAGATACTCAGTCAGAGAATGATGAACAACGCGGACAGTTTCGTCTGGAAGGACTTCCAGTAATGGTCCACAACAAGTTCGAACGTGGTTCTTGACAGTACCAGTGTCTTGACCGTATTGGGGCTGGCTTACTCTGATACATTCGGATATCTCAAGAAGACGCAAGGGCCGAGTGGCATGGGTAACAAGCTTCAGGACGAGAATTTGCAGTCCTTCTGGGAGTCTGGCACGGTCCATATGCTCCCTCAGGATGTTCCTATACATGGCTGACAGGTTGGCGGGCATTCTTTCAATACTCTCTAGTATTTCCGCTTCGGGTCCGTTCTGTAGTCCAGATATCTTGTCCATGGTCAACTTGGCATACAGAAACAATCCATCGGCTTTCTTGAAAACCGAATCCTTGACTGCAACTCTGGTCTCAGGCGACAGTTTGGAGGCAGCGAGTCGGTGTTCAATATAGGTAGAGATGTCAGGATTGATATCTTTCTTATCTAGACGAATGTCCAAAAGCTTCAAGTTTCGCACCATCTTCTCAATTGTCGCGATAGGCCGGCTCGTAATGATAAGTTTGATTCTATCAGGCTGCATGTTGCCCAGTTGATCAACCAACTGTAAGAAACTCTCCAAGGCATTGTTGTCCATCTCATCGAGGGCATCGACAACGCAGTAGGCCCTAGGCATGTCTCTCAGGGCAAGCCGAACGAGATGCCACAGCTCGACCAAGGACAGATCGTCTACAAAGTCGAGGCAGATGGGCCGATAGATCAGATTCTTGATTGCCAGTTGAAGAGGAGGACTGAAGGGCAAGGCTTGAGCAAGCCAGTCGCGGAGTGCAGATTCGGGACGATGGTTGGATTGGATGGTATGACTAAAGAAAAAGTACAGAACTGGGAATTCTTCGGATGATAGGTGATGGAAGAGTCTCGAGGCAAGGACGGATTTGCCAGTGCCGGGAACACCGCGAATCCACAGAATCCCGTCATTGCGACTATCATGCCATTGTTGAAAGATGGGCGAGTCGAGGAGCCACTGGCTAGTACCCTCCAGATAGGAGCTACTATGCTTTTTCAGTTCGCTACCGTCTTCTTTATGCTTGGTAGGTCTGAGCCATTCTTGTAATCTGCTCAAAGTGGCCTCATCTTGGGGCAGGATGCTGGATTCGTTATAGTCAGCAATAGCCAACCGATCGACGACGACGACATCGTCTAGCGGCAGATCAAGTTCGTCCAGCAACATAGATAGTAACGCCGGAGGGTATAGTAAATTAGTATTTCAATCGTCAATGTTAGCTTGAAGTCAGACATTTCCTTTTGCAAATTAATGCCATGCTATAAGTAATTATGCTGTGCCGTAGGGTTCCTATAAGTCAGACAATATTGATCTTGTGATTCAGCCCATTAGGCAGAATCCTTGGCATGATGGATGGGCCGCTGAGCTTACAGTATTTTATATAGAAAACCCCGCTACTCTACATATACGAGAATCGTCTTACATCTGCAAGTGCTGACAATCGAGCTCTTTATGCTGATATAAGATCTATCGCGATTCTAAACTGCAGACAATGAAGAAAAGGACCCTAATCCGGTATTTACATACCTGCTAAGCTGGAATCTTGATACCCAGGCAGCCTCCCTCAGACTTTCTAATACCAATCCATCATGAGCCTGCTGTAAAGGTCAAGATAGCCATGAACCAGTAAGTATCCTGTCCAAGTATAACTTACAGTCAACCGGGTCATGCTTTTAGTTACGAGACAGAGGGATCATTGCTATTGACCCGCTGGGATACTTTACGCTACTAGACGAATTCCTAGTCGCCTTGGGTCCAGAGTATTAAGCCTTTCGGCATATATTTCGACCTCGGATCGCATTTGTCACAACTCCAAGTGCGTGATATACCGGTATAGGGAAACTTATAAAATAATTATATGTGATTAGTGAACATCCCGTGCGGCAGATCTCGCGGCGTGGTTTTTGAGACTGCTTACTAACCTGAGTGCCAATTGAAGTCTGTTTTGATGCCATCGCACGCTTACCAATCAAGCCCGAAAGTAAACGTGGCCTGGATATACGGATCTAGCATCCACGCCTTTGATGAAGCAGGGCATCAAAATCTTCTGTAACATGTATGAGCTGCTAGATAGTATATTAATTAGTAAGATGATAAATCTGATAAAGCCTCCCAGGTTGCGATGGCGTGACAGAGTAAGCCGTTAGTGAATAATGAACAATGCTATTCTTATATAAATTCACCCTCTTCCTCTGTTTCTATCCCCATCTCCAATCAACGAATCTAGAACGGCAATCAACAATGTCTCAAAAAGCTCTTTTACTTGAGGAGGTGGGCAAGCAGTTGACCCCAGGGTACCGGACGATCCCAGAACCTGGTGAGAACCAGCTACTGGTCAAGGTCCTTGTTGCTGGCCGTAAGTCCCAAGAATATGCTTATCTTCAGATCCGAGACTGATTCGATTTTAGTAAATCCCCACGACCAGAGAACCCGCGACGATGGCCTCTTTGTTACCGGCATGCCGTATGTTATTGCTAGCGATATTGTCGGAGAAGTAGTAACTGTCGGAACCGGACAGCACTCTGCCAAGTTCACACTTGGAGACCATGTTTTTGGACACACGTTTGCAGAAGGGGGCTTCGACAATGACTTCAATGCTGCGCAGCAATACGCCCTTGTTGATGCGAGGTTTGTGGGCAGAGTAGCCGACAGTGGGTTGACCGACGACGAGGCATCAATAATCCCTGTTATAGTTTTGGCTGCATTCATTGCCCTGTTTGCCCCTTCAGGTCATGGGATTCCCGCTCCTTTCGCAGCTGAGGCCAAGTCATTTGACTATTCTAGCGTCAGCCTTCTCGTCATTGGAGGTGGCTCCAACACGGGACGAGCCGTCGTTGAGCTTGCAAAATTGGCTGGAATAGGTCAGATCATCGTGATCGCGGGGATACATAACGAAGAGAACCTCAAGGCTTTTGGAGCTACGCACGTTATCGATCGAAGAGCTCCGGATGTACTGGGTCAGATTCGTGCCATCACCGGAGATGAGCTGGTCTACGCTGTTGACACGGTCAATGCTGGTTTGGACCAAGAGCTTGGTGTCGCGGCGCTGTCAAACAAGAAGAAAGGAACCTTGATTACTCTTCGTCGACCAGACGGAGACTTTGATGCTGCTCGAATAGGGCCCAAAGCTGCTGGATATGAGCGTCGCCTTGTGTTTGGGGTATCCCCGATCCATCCGGAGCTGACCACGAAATTCTGGGAGGAGGTTCCAGGTTGGTACAAGGAGGAAAAGCTTCGTCCAGGTAGCTTCGAGGTTATTCAAGGTTTGGATGCGGATGCTGTGAACAAGGCACTGGATAAATATCGAGATGGAGCTGGGGTCAAGATGAACATACACCCTTGGGAATAAACGCCAATGCGTTATATAATCAGTCTCTTACGAGGGGGAGTTTGAGCTCGAGCAAAAAGACATATTGATTTTTATTCATAAATAGAGATTGGTATTGGCTACTGCCCTCGCCTTTCTACTATTCGCACTTCACCTAAGGGTCGCTAATCTTGAGCACCGTCTTACCATGGCTCCCACCAGTAAACATCGACAAAAACGCCTTGTCAGCCTGCTCAATACCCTCAAACTGAGTGTAGCGCGACTTGATCTTCCCCTCTGAAACCCACTTCGGCATAGTAGCCTTGAAGTTCTCAATATTGTCAGTGTAGATGTTGTCATCCCAGAAGATGAAGCCCTGGATCTTGATGCGGCGGCGGAAGATTTCTGACAGGTTGGTGACCCCATACTGTTCCTCAACGGGCTTGTTGTACTGAGATGCCTAGATAGCGTGAGCGAGATGATTGTGATGATGGGGAGGGAGACTTACTGTTCCGCAGCTGATTATGCGACCAAACCACTTCATGTTCTCAATGGCAGCTTGGAAATGATCGCCGCCGACATTCTCAAAGACAACGTCTAGACCATCTGGTGCAAGGCGCTTGAGGGCTTTGCCAACTGGTTCCTTTCGGTAGTTGAAGCCGACATCTGCACCAAGCTCATTGACCACATAGTCAAGCTTATCATCAGAACTCACACTGGCGATGACCTTCATGCCCTCGATCTTGGCCAGTTGAACGACAACTTCACCAACAGAGCTTGATGCAGCGTTAACCCAGATCGTCTCGCCCTTGACAGGCTTGACGAGACCGTAGAAGGAGTTCCAAGCAGTCATGCCAGCCAGCCCAAGGGTACCAACATAGTGCTTAACATCAAGGTTGTAATCGTTTGAGACCTTCCAAACAAGCGGTGATGCCATGGCTCTAGCATCAATGAGTTCTTTTGGAATAATGCCGTACTCAGCGATAGGAAGACTACCAGCAATCAAGCTACCTTGTTCGAAAGCATCGTTGTCTGAGCGGATGACTTTGGCGATAGAGAAGTTGGTGATGGGCTCGTCGACTTCATAGCCAGGCACGTAGTCAACGTTACCAGCTCCTCGCATGCGATCTCTTTGATGAGGATCGAGACCAGCTGTGAGGAGCTTGATGACAAGACCGCCGGGCGGGGCGACTAGGCTCAAGGGCCGATCCTCGAAAGCGGTATGGACGCCCGGCTCTGGCAGGCTTGAGGGAGATTGCTTGAAGACCCAGGTCTTGTTTGAGACTTCACCGCCCATGATTAAGATTGTGAATACGAAAAGAAAATGGAGGCGATTGACAGTATTGATTTAGTTCTCGATCGCGATGGTCACGCTTATCGCGCCTCTGTTATACTGTTTAATTGTCTCGCGACCCTGTAAATCAGGGGTGCATTGTCTCTGAGATTCTCAGTGAAGGATGCACTAACTTACAGAGCTACCTCGGAGCCTTTTAGGTCCTCCGAAATCATAACCCGACGTCCGTATAGAGACCGCAAAACCCCAGCTTTAAGATTCATTGCTGCAGCTCATGCCGGAAGGATTTAATTCTCGCATTTGTCCGGTCGCAGTTTAGAGTAAAGTTTTGCGGTTATTATTGCTGCGAAATTGCAGAATAACGGAAGCTTATGCTTCAGTGACTTGACGTGCAGCTGCAGGTGGAGGTGGAGAGTCACAAACTCTTTCTTCCGATTGGTCACAGCTTTAAAATCGGTCGCTGTTTTCGGTCTTCGGCGGCGGAAGTTTATAGTGGAGCTCCGGTCTCCGTGTGCAGTTTATCTTGGGTTCTCGGAAGCATGTAGAAAGCCGCAATGCCTATGATTGTCTTCAGGAATAGAGCTATACAGTATGTAACTACTGGTACTTGCTGATCTTGGAGCAATAAACACTGCTGTTGGCTACGAGGCTTTTCTGTGAGCTGTCTAAGAACCTGCTATGTTGTTGTATAATTTGAAGCCAATTCGTGTGTCGTAGAAGCACAAAGGCCCAAGAGATTGCTAAGGATATCTGTAGAAAAGTGCATGAGACAACGGAAAATACTCAAAGGTGATGACGACAAGACTTTGAGGGGCCACATAGCTGTGATCTCGTTTCATGGTAGTGAAGTCGGGCAGCTGGAGCTCTAGGGTGAATGAGATGCGAGGCAGCCATTACTTCTTAGATCTCTCGATATTCCGCGATGAAATCCCTTGATCAAGACACCCAGTGTCGGCACTTCTGTAGAGATAACGTCAAGACATAATGGGCGTATCCTAACGCTGGCTGTCTCCGATGCCGTGGAATCTCGTATCATGTCACCTAGAGTCTAACATGTTCTTCCGGATCTTGATCTGGGAGATAGCAACCCCAATCAGACACCGACTGAATGCCCATAGCTGGGCCTCGATTATGCAACAGACTAGTGATATCATTTGATTCAAAAAATAAGGATTATCCCCGGTGACAAGTAATCTCATTGAAACGTGTATATATAGCAACCTTTTCCGCCACTTTTCTATCTATCTGACTGCAAAGTCCACCAAGATTACCGCGACACTAAGCTCCATAAGCCTTCTGGAAAGACTGCTCAAAATCGGCAATGATATCATCCACATGCTCAATACCAACAGAGATACGAATCATATCCTCTGTCACACCAGAAGCGAGCCTCTCATCCTCGGACAACTGCTCATGTGTAGTCGACCAAGGATGAATAGCAAGACTCTTAGCATCACCCACGTTGGCAAGGTTGGACACGAGCTTAAGACCGTCCACGACCTTGCTTCCAGCTGAAGCATCTCCCTTGACTCCAATACTCAGCATAGCGCCGAATCCCCGTGTGAGATACTTCTTAGCCTGGGCGTATGTTGGGTGAGACTCAGAGCCTGGCCAGAGGACCCAGCTCACGTTGGGGCTGGACTCGAAGTACTTGGCCAGCTTCTCTGTGTTTTGCGCATGGCGTTCAGCTCGAAGACCGAGGGTTTCGATACCAAGGAGGAGTTGTTGTGCAGAGAAGGGGCTGAGACAAGCGCCGATATCTCGAAGCATCTCAACGCGGATTCGGGTGATGAAGGTAGCAGGACCGAAAGCTTCCCAGTATTTGAGGCCATGATACGAGGGCGATGGCTCAACCATCTCAGGGAACCGGTCTGAGTGCTTGTTCCAGTTAAAGCGGCCGCTATCGACAATTACTCCTCCGATAGTAGTACCATGGCCACCAATCCACTTGGTCGCAGAGTGGACAACAATGTCGGCGCCGTGCTCAATGGGGCGGATATAGTAGCCACCTGCGCCGAGTGTGTTGTCGACCTTAGTCGTGTCAGCTCCGCTCAACAAAATAAGAACGACAAACTTACAACAAGGGGAATACCGTGCTCATGAGCGATCTTGGCGATACCCTCAAAGTCGGGCACGACGTAATCAGGGTTACTCATACTCTCGACATAAATGGCACGAGTCTGGTCATCAATGGCAGCGGCATAGTCCTCAAGCTTGCCGCTTCGCACGAACTTGGTCTTGATACCAAACCGGGGAAGTAGCACATTAAGCTGGTTATATGTGCCACCGTACAAATGGGAGCTGGCAACAATATTATCACCGGCCTTGGCCAGAGCTGCAATGGTGAGGAACTGAGCAGCTTGACCAGAAGAAGTGGCAGCAGCGGCAATACCACCTTCTAGGGCGGCGATTCGCTTCTCGAAGACGTCAACAGTAGGCTGAAGGGATGAGTCAGTTTATGTACTTGAGGGCTATTCGATGTTGCTTACGTTCATAAGACGACTGTAGATGTTGCCGAGCTCTTTGAGACCGAAGAGACGCGCGCCATGAGCAGAGTCGTTGAATGTGTAACTCTGCATGAGAGTTAGTTGCTGAGTCTGCTAAGATTTGGGGTTTGGCAGCACTAACAGATGTCGCATAGATGGGAACAGCAGTGGACCTCGTGTGAGGATCTGGCGTGTATCTGCCAGAGGTTAGCATCCGACGAGACGGTATCAAGGGGAGCCATACCCAGCATGAAGCTGAAGGGTCTCAAAGTTCTGAAAGACTTGTTCCGCCATTTTGAATAACTTCTGTTTGGAAGGATATGAAACACAAGAAAGGGAAAGATAAAGCCTGCTACTGTTGTCCTGGTCGAAGGAGAATATCGTTTGAGAGGAGTCTTTAATATGACATATATTTACCATCCGTTTTAAAGCCCTCTCCTCGGCTCAAACTAAATTTCGTATTGTCAGATCGTCCGTGATCTTCAGTCCGGCTCCGTTGCCGAACGCCGCCGAGTGGAGCAATCGGACACTTCCCCATGGATCATCATGCACGTCAGCTCCGGTCCGGTCCCCGCCAAAGCTTCCGATGACCAATCACAAACACTACAGAGTCTACGTCTATTATTGGAATGAAGAGGACGGGTTGAAGTTATTGGAAGGTCACGGAATGTGGCCGAGAAAAAGTTCCGTTCGGTTGCTTGTTAAGAACCGTGCATACCAACAACCTCGGTTTGCAAACGAGGTCCGAGAAGCGTAGCATTCAGTAGCACTGTAACACGTAGAAGAAGGGATTGTAAAAGCAAGATAAGGCCCAAAGTGCGATTGTAGTTCAGTAGATATTGTAGTAAAGCTAGACCCTGCATAGTCACATTTTCTCTATGCAGAAGATAGCGAAGCAAGCATTATCTTCTCTCTCATCTCTCGTAAAGTCTCCTGCCAACGTCATGGGTTCAATCTCCCACCTACCCGCGTATGGCCACAGACTTCTTCCTGTGGTCATCGACGAGATAGCACGGGACGAGCCTGATCGCGTGCTTTTCTACACCCCACGAAACGGACAACCCTCGCAAGGGTATGATGAAGTCACCACCAAGATCTTTGCCAACTCTATCAACCGTCTTTGCGGATGGCTTGACTCTCAACTTGGATCGCCAACGGCATCTAAAACGATTGCCTACATTGGCCAAAGTGAGTTGGTTTTGCTATTCTACTGTTGGCAGCTGCTGATAAGCCTCAGATGACCTGAGATATTTCATCATGATGATTGCTTCCACAAAACTGGGACATAGAGTAAGATTCCGCATATTTCATCAGCTTGGTATACTAGAACTAATTAATTAGCTTTTACTCTCATCACCACGCAACAGTGTCGAAGGACACGTATCACTGATCAAACAGTCTGGCTGCGAGTTCTGGATTGCTTCATCTGGCCTGGACCACCACGGATTCCTCCAAGACCTCCAGATTCCCAGTGTTGAAGCTCCTGAACTATCCCAGCTTTTAGATCCAACACCCGTCAATCCGTATATCTACCAGAAGACCTGGAACGATGGAAAGTCGGACGTTCTCGCACTGCTTCACACCTCAGGGTCTACTGGTCTGCCTAAATTGGTGCCCGTATATCTTGAAACTGCTGCGACCGTTGATGGTTTTCACCTCATGGAGCCTACGAATGGGAAGAGACCAACTGGTGTTGAGTGGACTGGCACGAGACAGTTGTGCGCGATGCCTCTCTTCCACGTAAGTATCGTCTTCTTGGATCTGGACCAAGCTCTGACTTCTGTACTTTAGGTCGCTGGAATCTGTCTTGGTCTCTATTCAGCTGTCTTCTTCAACTGGACCGTGGTTCTCCCGTCCGTAGGACCGATCATGCAACATGTTATCGAAGACGCCCTTGACCATATCTCGCTCGACTCAGCCTTCATCTCACCTAGTGTCCTTCAGGATATATCCAAGTCTCCCCGTGTTCTTGAGAAGCTCTCGAAACTCAAGTTCATCACATCAGCGGGAGGACCTATTCCCCAGTCCGTTGGTGACTTGATTCACCCGCGTGTGCCCATCATGCAAACCATGGGCATGACAGAGGGCCAGTGGCTTGCATCCGTTGTCACGCATCCTGATGAGTGGGCTTACTACTATTTCCATCCGCGGACAGGTGTTGAGATGCGTCCTTACTCTGAAGACCTGTCTGAGCTGGTGTTTGTTCAGAACCCGAAGCTTTCCGCGACTCAACCTGTCTTCAAGACGTTTCCTGAACTTGATATCTGGGAGACGAAGGACTTGTACTCACGACACCCGAAGTATCTTGATCTCTGGAAGTACGAGATGCGACGTGATGATCTGATCATCCTCTCCAACGGAGAAAAGTTCAACCCTCTGGCTGCTGAAGGAAAGCTCATCAGCCATCCATGGATCGCTGCGGCCTACCTCACTGGCCGTGGTCGGTTCCAAACAGCTGCTCTTCTATACCCTGATGAGACCAGCCTCGACAAATCAGACGACACTATCATCGACAATGTCTGGCCAACATTTGAGGAAGTTAACAAGCATCTTCCAGCTTTCGCTCAGATTCATCGCGACTTTGTCAAGATCGTTCGCACTCCGTTTCCTCGCACTCCCAAGGGTACACTCGCTCGCAATGAGACAGAGAAAGCATTCACTGCCGACATCAACGCTATCTACGACATGTCTACTCATGGTGACCCTTCTGTTCACATCAACGGGACAACGGAAGATGTAGTCCGTTCCGGTATTCGAGAGGCAATTGAGACCGTGTCTGGATTGGTCGACCTCAAGGACGATGATAACATCTTCACCAGAGGTTTCGACTCGCTTCATGTCATTCGACTAGCCGGACTTCTCAGTTCTGCCTTTGACCAGCGACTTGAAGTAGAACCGGGTACTATTTACACCAACCCAACAATCTCTCAGCTTGCTCATTCTGTTTGGTCCCATCTTGAACATGGACCCCAGGACAAGATCCATCACAGCCAAGTTACTCGGGAAATGCTTGCCAAGTACACCCAAGCTTTCGAGCCACCTCGCGAGGCGAAGGAGCACATCCTTCTCACAGGTACAACTGGAGAGATTGGTTCGTATCTGCTCGACGTTCTATGTAGCAACGACAAGGTCGCCAAGGTTTGGTGCTTGAACCGTAGTGCCGACGCCTTCCAACGCCAAGTAGACTCGGCCAAGTCCAAGGGTCTTTCGTCAAACTGGCAAAGCAAGGCCAAGTTTGTGCGTTATGATGTGGCCTCAGAGAACCTCGGCTTGAGTAAGGATAATCTTGAGGAGATCAAGAACGAAGCCACTGCTATCATACGTAAGTCTGGCGACTCATACAACAATTTACTAGAGGCTAACCTCATCTATAGATAACGCTTGGGAGGTCAACTTCAATCTGCCTCTCTCTTCCTTCGAGCCTCAATTCGTCGGTCTCCAGAGTCTTGTCGACATGTGCCGAGAGGCTCGTCACAAGATCCGCTTCTTCTTCGTATCGTCTATCAGCGCTGCCATGAACTGGCCATCAGACCTCTTGGGCCCCGTACCAGAAGCAAGCATTCCCCGATTTGATGCACCGATCAACGGGTATGGTTCATCTAAGCTTGTGGCCGAGCATTTACTCAGTAAGGCTGCGCGATCTGGTGTCTTGAGTCTCTCAGTTCTACGAGTTGGCCAAGTCGCTGGTCCGGTCAAGACTCTTGGTGAGGGTAGCATTTGGACTCGACGAGATTGGGTTCCCGCTGTAAGCATACATTCGCTGCCCATCAATATACTGTTAAACTAATATTCATTTCAGATTATCGATGCTTCCGTACATCTACGAGCTCTGCCATTGGATCTTGGTTCTGCAAGCATTCTAGACTGGATCCCCATTGATCTCCTCACAGAGGTCATTGGGCAACTCGTGGTTCCCGTGAATCAAGTCGTGGGACAAGAGAATTACTATAATCTACTTAACCCTAGAACACCCAGCTGGATAGATACTCTACCTGGCCTCAAAGCTCATCTCGAGGCTTCTTTCTCAGAGACGTTTGAGATTATTCCTCTACATGAATGGATTGACAGTCTGCGAGGTGCAGAGAAGACCATCGTGAAGGAGGTCAGTGAAGGGACATCCGAGACTGCGAGGAGAGCTCAAAGTGGCCTTAAGTTGCTGGCCTTCTTTGAGATGCTTGCTTCAGGAACAGAAGGATCTCGAGGTCTCGAATGGTCTAAGGGGAACACATTGGCGCAGAGTTCTATCTTGGCTTGCATGGAGCCTGTGTCATCAGCTTGGTTTGAGACTTGGTTGAAACAATGGGGTTATTGAGTTTAATCTACGTCGGTTATCCATACGAATAAATTGTTGTTTATCAACATGTTGCTTCATTGTTTCAATCGCATGGTAGGAAACTTTCATGTCACATGCTTAATTCCTTTCAAATAATATGTATACCTTGCGCGATGTGAGCTAGCGACATCTACAATGACATAATATCATTACGAAAGCAGATACGAAAACACTGTCAGACGACATCATGATCGACATGTCAGCACTTGGCCATTTTAGTTCGGGACCCGTCGCCGCAATCCTTCAGACTTCTTCGCCATAAGAGTCTGCATCACAAGAAGGTAGCTGTTCCAAGGCAAGATCTGCTCTGATTGATAAGATGTCAAAGATAAAAATAACTTTCCGACTAGTATCGTGACTTGTGCATTAGCTTACGGAAGTCTCCCGACTTATCCGTCTTCAGGGTAAGATCGGACGTCCGACACTGCATGACCTGACCCCACATGAGCAGTTACTCTTCGGAGGCTAATACGGCCCCGAAAATCAATCTGTTGAACCGGCCTCCGTCGGAGAGACTCTGTATATCATGATTGAGTTTCGGAAGATTTCCTGTAATGCAGCCGAGTTAAACATACGATATCTTCGTTGAATATAATCTGTTAAGTTGTGTTTTCGTGTTGCATTCGTAAAACTTGTCATATAAACCTGAATAGTATCCCATACAGCGGTTAGATGTTACTTGAGTAATTTACTAGCAAAACACCGTGATTCATGTCTCGTACCAATCTGCCCATCCAACCCGCCAAGATGTCTGACGCTACATCCTCCAAGCCGCAAATATTCTCTATCCAGGACCTTAAGCAGGCCGCATCGGACAAGATGTCTCAGATGTACAGAGGTGCGCACGAACCCAGCCCTCCGATCTCGGTGGCATCGCATCAGCTAATACTTGCAGACTACTACAACGGCGGGGCCATGGATAACATCACGTAAGTTACACTCAAACCCTTTTTAAGCTTTCGGTTCCTGAAACACTTACGCGGACTTAGTCTCGCGAGTAATGAGGCTGCTTTTGACCGGTACTTGCTTCGTCCTCGCGTTCTCCGTAATGTTTCAAACATTGACATGACTACTACCCTCTGGGGCACCAAGGCAGCGTTGCCTCTCGGTGTTTCTCCGTCGGCGATGCATCGTCTTGCGCATGCTGATGGAGAGGTTGGAACGTCGAAAGCTTGTGCTGCACGCCACGTACCCATGATTCTGTCAGCTCTGTCCAACGACACCCTCGAGGATGTATCTGGACAGAGTTCGGATGGATCGACGCCCTATGCTATTCAGGTTAGCCCGTTCAAGAATCGGCAGATCACCACCAACTTGCTCAACCGTGCCAAAGGTTAGTTTTCGTACTTGCACTTCGCTAAAGAACCTTGTTGACTAACTTGCTCCAGCTGCCGGGTATAAAGCTGTCGTATTAACAGTGGACGCTCCCATGTTTGGAAGGAGATTGGACGATCTTCGAAATGGTTTCAGTGTCCCCCCGGGATTTAGCTTTCCCAACCTGAGTGCTCAGACTCAGTCTGGGTCTGGCGGATTGGGTGGCGGTATTCCTGACCTCTCCTTTGGTATGTGGATCCTTTTGGATACGAGATTGTGGCCACTAACATGCTCTAGACACCGGTGCTACGTGGGAAGAGAAGATTGCCTGGATGAAGAGCCAGACAGACCTTGAGCTTTGGGTCAAGGGAGGTAAGCATACAATCCTCGTTCGTCACAAAGACCAATACTGACCAAAATGTCCAGTTACATCTCCACTAGACGCCCAGATTGCCATAGAGCAGGGCGTTGATGGTATCATCATCTCCAACCACGGAGGTCGACAGCTAGATACTACCCCAGCAACAATCGACATCCTACGTGAGATTGCACCTATTGCCAAGGGCAAGACGCGCATTGCCATCGATGGTGGCTTCCGACGTGGCTCTGATATCTTCAAGGCTATTGCACTTGGTGCAGATTTTG
This sequence comes from Fusarium ramigenum, assembly GCA_013186855.1. Lineage (NCBI taxonomy): Eukaryota > Fungi > Ascomycota > Sordariomycetes > Hypocreales > Nectriaceae > Fusarium > Fusarium ramigenum. The sequence continues at coordinate 65,362 of JAAOAT010000080.1, read as the reverse complement.
TCTTTGTCGGCAGAATCGCTATCTGGGGCCTCGCTGTAAGTGTTGCAACTGCCACTTCTGATACAAGAACTAATTAATGCTGTAGTATGACGGCTCCAACGGTGTTGGTCTGGCTCTTGACCTGCTGATCAACGAGTTTAAGCTGTGTATGGGACTTGCTGGATGTAGCAAGATTAGCGATATTACCCCGGCTCATCTGTCCCTCTTGAACGCAAAAGGCGTCTTGGAGGGTGTGTACTAGAAGCTTGCATACAGTAATCATAACGGTGATGAATAAAATAGAGGCCGCTTCCAGATACGATATTGTTCTACTGGTGCATCTGGTTGAAAGATCGTGACGCTTGCCTGTTTTCTCCCCGCCCCTTCGCTATGAAGAGCGCATGCCTCCAAACGAGGCTGGTTTATATAAATTACTGCTGTCGGTTTTGAAGCTGTTTTTGCATTGACAACGGGAAGACCTCGCGTATCACCAAGGTAGCGCTACAGAGCACATCCGTGATGCAAGTGCAGGGTAGCATAATTGGATCACTTCAATACAGCTTTTTGGTAGGAATATGTAGCAGAGTAGTAAGAGTAATATTGTCAGTTAGCGTTAAAGTGGTAGCATGAACTGCAAGCACAAGTGCCATGACTTAAGCAACGCAGACAGCATTGAATTTTTACTCTGTTATCGCGGGAACGATAAATCATACCTCGTTCAAGCCGATCCGCAGAGCCTCCCCTGCTGGCCAATTGTCGCTTCACACATGTCAGTCAGTTTTAGCTTAAAGCTTAACCTAAAAAGCCATGACTCAATTCACATACCGTAACATCAATTACCTTGAGTCCTTTCATAAGGCCGGGACATCAAATTGTCCAGTAATCTAATCTGCTGCCGCGGTCATCAATCTCGGTTTTACAGAATCTTGCCAAGTCAGAACCTTGATAGTCACGATATAAACCTGGACCTTGGCACGGCAGATCATCCGCTACTGACACCTTGGCAAACGCGTTAGTTCTCGCCATGCCATACCCTCCGAAATCGCGTTCCTTTTTCAGTGCCGGCATCACTCGGGGACAGCGCTGCCGTCATCTTTTAGCGCTGAGTGCCTGCAATGCCGCTCAAACCTGGTTTACCTACATATGTAGCGTGGGATGATGACCCTGTTGTCCTTTCGGCCGAAATGCGCAATCGGAAGGCTCGGTCCGTATGGCGCAATTGGCGAGTGGGCTACGGGAAATGGTGATATTATTCGAATTTCCAGAATCGAACCAGTAACTCTGTAGAGTGGTGGGGCGTGCGCATATCCCGGTATGAACCGGTAGAGTTTGGTTGCGTTGCATACGCGGACTTAACTACCTAACCCACCGAACAAGGACTAGCGGGCAGAAAAGAGAGATCTGATAAAACAGGCAAGTCGTGTTCCTAAACAGGTGTTGCCATGGCCTTGCTTTGAGCGTCAGGTCATGGCCTTTTTGGGAAGCTGAGTCTCTGCTGTGCCTTGGACATACCTTGCAGCTCCACGCGTGGTGATAAGCGGCAGCTCGCGTATGGTCAATGGATGCTGTAGTCAGATCCAAGACTAATGGAAGTACGGCAGGTAAAGTCAGCAAAGGATTTCAGCAACTCGGATTGTTGCCGTTGAAGGATTCCTTCTCGACGCACTCACAACGTGAATCTGATAATGCTCTATGAGCGTTTTGTTTCATCCTTGCACGGCATGTTCTGCTTACGGGAATTGGGGTGTTGTGACGTATTATGACAGATCGCATTTGTCACAGGAACATGCTCATATCCCTGTTTGCGTTACGCTGCATGGTTCCTCTAATGCCCGCGGGTTTAGCAGACTCGAATGCCGCTGGTCTCTGCTAATCCCGCTGGTCTCACATGTTCCTGAATGCCAAGTGGAGCCAACTGGCTTAATTTCCGAGCGGTTTTTCGGCGAAAATACAGCGAGAGTCAAACTCCTTGTCGACGGAATTTGGAGACTGAGATGAAGATCACATGGAGACGTGATGATGTGAACGTGATTGAGGTCCAGAAAAGGAGGCTATGGTATAAATATATTATGTCACGACAATCATTTGACACGATTTCTGTTATTCCATGGGAATATTTACTCTTGATTCCCCCAGATACCTTCCTATTGTTTAATAACCTGAAACAGCTCTTCCGAAATCACCAACGAATCCCACACAATGCTGACACCACGAGTCATCTCTCACCACCACCACAAAAGTCCTGGGCAACCAGGATTACGCTCCCACGGGATCAGAGGGCACGGCACAGTGATTATTCATGACGATTCAGTAAAACCAGAAAATTCACCAGTACAATCACCAGTTCAGACACGTGAGCCAACTGAGTCTCTAGACTTGTAAGTTTTACTCTATTAGAAATCTATAGCAATCTTTTTGAACAAATCCCCAGAACTTCTATGAACAGGTGTCTAAAAATCTTTAATCTGGCGCATCACTACCTTTAATGCCCGGACGCATCTTATGTCGTCATGGTTCCCGTCTCTATCTTCTCCCAGCTGTATCGCTGCGTTAAGCAGAGACTGACTGTGCTGACTCCCAAATAACCCCAATTCCCCATCTTTAGTGTCTTTAGCTCTAGAAGATACTCTATAATGCTCAGGCAAGCCCATGAGCTGTTCAATTTGGTGAAGCTGGTGCTCGATGAGGTGAACGAGCAGATTTCCTGATAACGTTTCATTGGGAGGAATAGGAAGACCTCCAATGTAGAGAGTCAATGGAGATGATTGATAGGAGCCATTTGACATCTTGGAGGTGCTGATGAGGTAGTCGAATACTTTTGAGAATATGATACCATAGATTGACACAATTTGTATGTAGCACGAAAGTGCAATGAGGAGCTGCGTTGTGCGTAATCGTGGTGGCACTGCTGGCGTGTATGAAAATGACGAGGGCGTATGCTCAGCAGATGCGGGGGCGCGAAGGCCAGACAAGAGCCTCTCGAGCTCAGTGCAAGCTTGTGATACTTGGACTAGAGGATGGGACTCGCAGTTTTCAAAATCTTGGCCAATACCCTGATGGGCCAAGGAAAGGTTCAAGGTACCCTTCACATCCCATGGGGACGATCTGATGGAGTAGAGCTGGGCAGACAACTTTGAATGCAGCCTTGACAGAAGCAGCTCGACATGATCGCTTCTTATGGGTAAGGCAGAGTCCATGGCACTGGTACTCGGTAGGCTGTTGAACTGGTACGACGTTGTCGATTGGATGGTGCTGGGGTCCACTGTCTGTGCCTGTGCCTGTGCAACGCTGTGTTGGCTCGTCGATTGGGACGACGACAGGGGGGAGATGTCGACGAGGATATTCTCATTGACCATGAAATCAGAGTGTTGCATCCCAATGCTGTCCAAGATGTTGTCCAGTGACAAATCATACTCAAAGTTCATCATGTTGCTCATGTCTGTGCCGCCCGCAGAGGGTGACGAGTCCGTGGTGTGTGACGACGAGCTGGTATCACCTTGCTCAACTACGACGGTGGGCTGCACCTGTCTTGAGGGTGGACGACCTGTTGGACGTGCTTTGCTGGTGACACATTCGATGCCAGATTTGAGGCATCTAAGACATGCGTCTGTTGAGTGGCCTGAATCTCGGTGACATCGCAGCTTCTGTGCGCGGCAGCGATCACATGCCGAGCGCTTCCAAGGTGCTCTGTTGGAGAAGTCACCAGCCATCTTTGAACCAAGTAAGCAGGTGGCAGTGTATGTTAAAGTGGGAGCAGCAGTAAAAAAGAAAGGAAAACGTTATCCAGATGATCCTAGAAAGAATCGGATAGAGATGGGGCATGGAGTATGTATAATATGTCAAAGGAAGTGAGAAGAAGAAAAGAAAACTGGTGCTTCGGCTTTATTCTATATCTGATAGAATCGACTACCAGTCATCTCCGTGCAGGCAGTCAAAAGGTGAGCGGCATCCCGCGTTTCTTACAGGCGAAATCTCCCACGATGACGAAAAATCCTAGCAAATCAAACAATCCCCGTGTCCCGTGAAAGCGGAGAGAAGAGAATCCTTTAAGAAAAAAACGAACAGACAGGATGGGACAGGACATGCAGCCACAATTACTAGGTTCCAGGATGGGCCATAAGCTTTGAACCAGCGTGCTACGCTCTTGCAGCTGTCATGGTACGTACACGCAAGTGGCACACACCCATTGGAAGCCTTGACGAGCACGCGGGGTTGCGTAGAGTCGGCACCTGTTTAGCTTTGAACAACGTGCCCTCCGCATGCGTAATCTCGAGAACGAACGTTTTGGAAACCGACGTTGACAAGGGGGGTAGGGCGTGAGATGTGGCGGCGTGTTATCAAGGTTACAGAGGCGTGACTGTAGAAGGATCAAAACGGCGCCTCAGCCTTACAGTCACGTCTTTCTGTTTTGACACTAAAAAGAGTAAGTGAGATGAGCTACTGTAGTCTAAAGACGGGCTTGGATGCGAGTGATGTGCTTGTTTCAGGCCCGGGCTTCCTCCGCCGCTGCCGCACTCTCTCTCTCTCTCGCTTTGCCTCTAATCTAACTTAGTCGCTGCGAGAGATCATAAGCGAGAAAAATGCGGCTGCTGTAGTCAATCGACGCCGTTGACCCACTGTAATAAGTAACCGAAATCCTTCTCAAACTGCCTGAGAATCCCCAATGCGATGTTTTCGGAGTTCAAGTGGATATCCATCCTTCACTTTCCGCACTTTTTTTGTTTTCTCGCTTCAGCATGTCTTGGTGCTGTACCCGCTCACTTCTCATCAGCATATTTTGACACTTACTTGTTGAGTCCTTTTTTGACAGGTTTAGTACAGTCATATTTGTCATGCTGACTGCAAAAGGGCCCTTCCCCCCACTTGTCTCAAATAAAAACACATCTCCAAAGAAACCGCAGGCTCGCTAAATGTATTGCTCCCTTCACAGCTGAGCAGGACCCAAAGCCGAAAGCTTATTCTGCGGACAAACCCTGTGTGTTCGCGGAGAAAACAAATATTCCGCGCAGCGCGTATACCAATGCAGCTCTTTTTTTTAGTGGTTGCCGCTTATAATGCACATAAGCAGCAAATGGATCATGAGGATAAACCTGGTAATGGCATAACTAAGGTGGAAACTCCCCTCGGGTCGGGCTGCTACTCAGAACTAAACTCCGCTCTCCACCGCGCGCGTCAAGTCCAAGTCTGTTAATGATCCTCGCAAACGAGTCGGATTTCCCCAGACGATGTCCGCTGCGATCTGTAGCATCCACTCGTAATCGTCGAGGTTCTTCAAAGGTTCTTCACAACGCGGCCGCCCTTGACGTCGAAGGCTTAATATCCAGCCAGCCAGGATCACCAGCAAATGACCTCACTGAACAAAGTTACGTGCATCGCCCACTAAAGTCTACAAAGACTAGACTGCGAGCCCGCGACTCGCCTAGATCCCTGCCCATCATAGCATGTAACCCTGTTGGAATACAGGGGATGAGGGGACTTGGACCGGGCGGCTGCGGCCCGTAAGTCGCTAGTCAGTAGCCCACGGCACACTAATCACTTGCCGGTCTAGCCGGAGCCGCTGGAGCTGCTTTTGAGCGCCGCATTCCTAACCTTTTGGGGTGACTGCACCAAGGGTCATCCGATGCGCTACTGCAGATAAACACAAACAGGCAAGACAGGGTAGATGCTTTCGCGTCGATGACTGAGAAAGCCACCGACAGTGAGTTTCTGTTGAATAATCACTACTTGTTAGTTGTTTTCCCACCCATCTGTTTATCACAACTTTAAACGTGCATATGCTGTGCAGATTCCGTAGCATAAACAGAAAATGAGATATCAGATACAACATTCTATTTCAGCTTGCTTTGCCAAGACAATTAACTAACCTCGCCTGTTGATATTATGGGGGAATGATCCGCTCAGTTGTTTATAGTCATTTAGTCAACGGCTTCCAAGGGCCAACTCGGTCAATGTCCGAAGAATTTACAGTATCTATGGGGCGTAAAACACAAGGATGGGGAACAGGCACTGAAACCTATTGATATTATGATGTGTTGTCCCAATGATATTGGTTTGATTTTGGCATAGGTGCGACTTACAAAAGTATGAAGCTTAAGGCAAGGTATGATTTTTATACTTAGCTAACTAGACCTTTAGTGTTGCTGAATATCTACGCTTGAGTTTGATCTCTATTTACCTAGTCAATCTCAATCTCAAGGTTTAAGTTAAAGTATGCAAACGACTTCTATCTTATGATACTTCTCTGGAATTTCACCCCGAAATCGACCCATCTCTGCATCCGGAAACTAGAACCCCTAGGACACTTTAAGGAAGTCAAGCCGGGAGACTCACATTCACAATCAAAGGTGCCGTGATGCCGTCTCGTGATGGCTCCCCGATGACAAGTGATTCACGCTACTCGAGCTTGCAGTCGACAATACGGGAATATGAAGACGGGCATTCAACATAGTGATTCTCGACCAGCATAGTATCACCATAATTCCTATTCTCAAGTCAGGTGAGGTTGCTGTATGTTCAGTTCGTGAGACTTGATTGGTGCCTTCAATCGACTGTATCTGTCAAACTAATGCATGAAAGTTATGCATTCCAGATATGTCGTGTACCCCAACTTGCATCGGCCTTGACTCATGGCCAAACTCTAACACTGAGACTCTTGTCTCTGCAGACGAGGAAACCCGTTGGTCCGTGAATCCGAACCCAGCCTCAATCAGATCTTAATCTGTACGGGAGTCTGTGCGCTAGCAGCAGACTGGTACGTGGCTTTCGTGGGTACGGTACGACATTAAGATTCAAATGCCGGCATAGAGCTCTTCGAAGTGAGGCTTCTACTCTAATGAGGCTTGACAGTCAACGCTAAGGGGGCAGCCGCGGGAAATCCTTGAGTCCTTATTGGTTCTAGCTGGTATGCCTGTCCTAGTCGTCGTGACTCCCGGGGGAGTAGATCATCCGACCAAGATCTCCAAGCCTCGGCAGTCCTTGGAGACGTGAAGTAATTACGACGCGGGATCGTCGGGATGAATGTAACTTGCCTACCTAGTCCTTGTTATTTCGGGCCACACAGTTACCGAAATCCTATACTTTGTCGGCCCGACTCTGCCATTGACGACGCCCCGACAGATCTGATAAAGAAGCAAACCAGAAGAACATGATATAAGTTCGAGACCTCCTTGGCACAAAGCTTCTTAGGGATCACATGTGGAACTTGTGCTAAGCGAACTGAACGAACAGATCATTTATGGGTGTTTGCTTGTTGTGTTTCAAAGCAATCCACAAGGCCCAGTTATTCAAAAGGCCTTCAGTATCCGCTGTTGACTCTCCTGTCCGGGGATCTTTCCCGAATAGTAGTTGGACTAGGCTCAGGCCATGATTAAGGATTCTTTGTTGGACCCTGCAGATGCCAGAAACGGTATGCGAAGTGACACAAAGACTGAGGCTACTGAGGCAGAAGGCTCGTCCCAAAGCAGCGAGATCTGTCAGAGGGGCCGTTGTACCAAGGAACATATATAACGTTTTTGGCTTGACAGACTAACTTGGTGGTTGCTGCGCAGTCTTAGTGCATGGTGGCGTTGCTTATCGATCCTTTGCGCACAGAGGTTCATCTCAAAATCTGGGGAAACAAATCTCCAGATTTTCATAACAGCTTTTGTTATTCTTGTGCGGGCGCCCAAAGCGCTAGAAGCGAGGAAAAGGCCAGCCCCATTCGTCTGTTCAGAACCGGAAGGTCGTGATACTATCATTAGCACAAAGGACCAGCGCTAACCATGCACGTTTTGTCACCTGTTGTTCGATTTAGAGTTTCGGGACACGTTAAAGATTGTCCGATGAATTACTCGTGTAAACACCACGTAGCTTCTTCTGCTGTTGCTCATGACTCGTGAGGACTCTGCTGCATAGGTATCTGATCGATTACCAAGGGGGGTAGCTCTCCACTAAACCGCCAGCGTGGACTCGCGATGTAAGCGCTCAGACGGCGATATGACTATTCTCAGCTGAAAGCTTGGCCTCGCGTTGTAGATTGGCGGGGTGAAGTGTGAGCCCGGTCTCTCAACGACCTGAGCATCGTCATATCTCAATGTGATAAGCGATCCAGGCCTCCGAGGTCTCGAACTACAGCGATTATGAATCAAAGACATGCAATAGGCTCATGAACGAGTTGAAAGCACGAGACACATGCTGGTGACAATAGTAATATCAATCTAGGCTTTGAAATCCACTTTCACTTTTGTGTCTCCGAGTTGTGTTATCATCACTGAGCCAATTTCACTCGACTGCCAATGAGTCAGGTGATGATACGGACGGTAAAGGGTATCTTCCCGGGTTCGAATTATATTGTCACTCTGATCGAGAAGGCCGCGGAACGGGAGTTGCTGTGACCTAACTCGACGAAGCCATGAATTGATTACTTTGACAGGTTGGGCAAAAGAGCCACGGGGCGATGATGTTCAAAACTTCGAGACCTCTTGAGCAAGATGTTCAACATAGCCTGGCAAATCACCAGGACTAGAGGTGCAAAGTCGATATATCCATCCATTGTCTAGGAGAGCAGTTGTTGGTGAACTATTATTCACACTTCACCAGCATGGATATACTTGTGGCTTGATAATGGAAGGGAAAAGTTAAATGAATATAATTATTACTACGAATATAACGATCTCTATCAATTGTATTTCTATCAGGTCTAAGAAGCAAGAAAACGTGGTAACAACGACGTGTGTTAAAATGTCTACACTTGGATTACTTCCGTAATACCCCCCCGAGCTACTCAACTGGATTACTTTTCACACTTCTCATCATCTTACACAGCCGGGTCTATCAAGCAGAGCGAGTGTAGCTCAGTGATCGACGATGACCGTGGCTATGAGCAGCCGATGCGTGGCTGTTGTGCGTTCTAGCCCTCCACATCTCCTCAGCCTCGTTCATGGCGTCATCTTCAGTCACAGTAACGTGAAGAGACCGCATCTTTTGGAGGACGTTGGCAGCCTCTGCAGCGTACTCGCACTTCATGCGGATCTGGCGTCCGTACTTGTAAAAGAGGAAGGGGAAGGGAACACAGGCCAGGGCAAGGAAGGCTGGGATGGAGCTAGCCCACTGGACTCCGAGGCCATCATACATTTGTCTTGTGAACAGAGGAAAGGCGGCGCCAAAAAGTGACCGCAGCGCAGAATTGGCTGCCATAATTGACGCAGCAAAGATGACGTCTGGACTTCGTTAGTGAGACTCAGATGGTGCGTGAGAAGGAACTTACAGGAGTCAATGAGATAGTTCAAGAGCGCCATAAAGACAAGGACAAGACCCCAGGCAAAGAATACAGTGCCGATAATAGGGACGATCCAATGGATACTGGGGAAGGTTGTCCAGGCGAACCAAAACAAACCGATGGGAATAAGCAGAGAGCCCATAATGGCTGGTGGCAATCTGTCCTCAGGCTCCATCGGGGCGCCTCTCCTCTGAGCCGCACGCGCGTAGCGCTTGTCTTCAAAAGCGAAGCTGATGATAGACAGAATAACACCGATAACAATACCAGTAAAGGCAAGGCCACCAATACCTTGACTCCAGCCTCGTCCCTGCTGGAATACGATGGGAAACGCGGCAAAGCACATATACATGGTGCCATAAATGATAGAGATATAGATAGAGGTAATGAAGACGATAGGCTCCTTGAACAGCAGCAGCCAAGGTCTGGTCAACGCGTTCTTGAGCTGGTGAGCGGCTGAGCTTGGTGGCTTATCTGCGTCGAGAGTAGAGATGTACACTTTGCCCGTGAGCTTGGACATGTGCTGGGCGCGCTTGCGCAAGATGTACGGCGCGTATGTCTCTGGGATGAAGACGGTGCAGGCAATCCAGGTGACGCCAGTGAACGCAGCCATGAGCCCGTGGAGCCAACGCCAACCTGCAGTCTCGCCAAGGAAACCTCCAGCGATAGGACCTAGACTCTGTTAGTGATTTGTCGGATCAAGACACAAGATGTAAACGTACCGATGGCGGGCCCCAGGAAAGGGGCTCCCGAGAACATGCACATCGCCAAGCCTCGCTCGGACTTGTCAAACATGTCCGCAATCAACGCCGGGGCATTCGAAAGAGGTGCAGAACCAATAGATCCAGTCAAGAATCGTAGAACCAGCAAGGAAGCAATGGATCCTGCTCCGGCAGCCCCAGCGCTAAAGGCCGTTGCAACCATAAAGGTGAAGAAGAAGACCTTCCTGCGCCCATAAAGCTCCGACAAGGGCGCCCAGATCAAAGGTCCGAACGTGAAACCAAGAACGTAGAGGGATATTCCAAGCGTAGCAACTTCTTGGGAGATGCCAAACGCGCGAATGACTTGCTTGATACCGCCCGAGTACGCCGAACTGGCAAATGTAGTTGCGAGACACGCAAGAGATTGGAGGAGGACAAACGCCCACTTCTTCCATCGGGGGAGCAGCTGTGCATTTTGGGAATCGTCGGGGAGGAAGTTGATGCGATACGGAGCCTGTGTTGTACCCTCTCCTGGGTAGTTCTGATCGATGAATGACTTGCTGATATGGTGTGCTTGACTATAAATTCGAGAGAGTCGAGGTGGTACTGTATGCTGATGCTCCTGTGTCTTTGGCTCGACGCTGGGTTCGTTGACATTGTTATCATTGCCGATAGTATCGTTGGCAATAGTCTCGGAGGACAGTGAGGGAGAACTGGGTTGAGGATCGATAGCCATAGTGAATGGGGGGCTGTTTGTGATGTTTCTGACACAATCTCACAGACGTACGATTATGGCATCGTGACACCCATCTCTTAAAGGAGCGAATATTAACTTTTGCTTTTTCCATTGTTGGTTTAGGGGGGCGACACGTCCAGCGTGCAATATTCGAATTGTCCGCGGCGTTTTGGGTCGGTATTATAACCAAGCTTAGAAAGCAGACCCTGGGCCAGTTTTAGTTCCCGCAGACCACTCGGCGTGCTCCGGAACAGCACGTTATTCCTGCAGGCGCCACTGTCGTAATCATAAGTGGATCACGGCAATATCATCGTCTCACTATATCACCGTCCAAAACCCCGCGGCATTTCATCCTTCTTCAACATCCAGCCAAACCCCGCACCGCCATTCATCTCGGCATCTTACACGACGACAAACAAAAAATATCCACCGCATTTATTTTCGTTTATCTAATTCCCCCCCCAATGCCTCTACCGTCTCGGGCCTCGTCCACGCCCAAAATTAGCAAGGCCTGCGTGCCGTGTAGAACGCGCAAGATCAAGTGCAATGCTGCTGTCGTTGGGCTTCCCTGCGGCAGCTGTGTTAGTAGAGAGTGCCCGGATGAGTGTGTTTTGTCGGCGCGGAAACGTCGGACTGTGTGAGTTTTAATAACAATTATGAGTCAAGTTTTGAATTGAAGTTTGGTCGCTGATGCGTGTTTTAGAAAAGGGCGTAATGCCGAAACGCCCAGGTCGCGGAAAAATATACCAGATACCAATGGTTCCGTTTTGTCGGTTAGTCACTGTCTCATCGCCTCCCTCGTACCACTTCAGTGATACATCGTCTGTAATTCACTGCCATGTGGCCTGTACCAAGCTGATCATTGTATGCATGCATAGCCACGACAGCAACAGCTTCCAACAAATGTATCAAGACAGACAACAGATAGTTCTCATTCTGATCCAGTAGAAGAGTCTATTCATGCAAGCCATACTGGCAGTTCTTTACGCAACGACACTCCCCACTCGAGGGATCGTCGTCCACCGGGCCAGGCCCAAGCTGATCTACTCTACCTTAACATTCTTCAAGATACAGTCAATGACACCTCGGCTGCTCAGACAGATGCAAGCGATCATCAGTCAAACGATGAACCAGATGACAGCTTCAACAGTCAAATACATCACTGGAACCCGCCGCCTCAGCTAGACGACGTTGACAACGAGTATCTTGCCAAGAAGAAAGTATTCGAGCTTCCTCCTCCCCGATTCATGTATGTCCGTCTCATCATTGTCAATGAGGCTAGCTAATGTTATTCCAGGGACGATATAGTCAAAGCATACTTCGACTATGTACACCCATTCGCACCCATCCTCAACAGAACAGATTTTATCCAGAGTTATCGCTCAGGTAGCTGTTGTCTCTTCTTGCTTCATGCTGTGGCAGCAGCCGCAAGTCTCTATGTCACCCACGATGTCTTGATTGGCTGCGGCTATCCAGATCGCTCAACGGCACAGGCATCTTTCTTCTCAAAAGCCAAACTCTTCCATGACTTTCACTGCCAAGGCGATCCGCTCTCCATGTTGCAAGGATCCATGATTCTTGGTGCCATCATCCTGGACCATCCGTCTGACAGGGACTTTCAGTACTGGTTTCACAACTCTGTCCGTCGTGCTTCAAAGATGGGCGTACAAAATGCGTGAGTTGTGACAACTTGGCCATCTCCAAACTAGGACATGACTGACGCGTATCAGTTGCCTTCGTGACGACGGATCTCAGAAGCTATATCGACGAATCTGGTGGGTTTTACATGTGAGTTCCAGACCTTCACAATCTGAACACCAAACTAACGCGGTGTAGAATAGAGACATCTTCCATTTCTTCATCAATACTCAGAACATGCGACTACTCGCAAACGCACCACCAATTAGACCCCTTACAGAGGCTGACTGGGAGACTGAAGACATTGAGCAATGGTCCGGAATCTTATCGCCGATATCTCAGGCCCAAAGGGTGTCCCTAATAGCTCAATGCGAGTTAGCTCAGATCTGTAAGCCTCAGCCTTGTCTAAAACTCACGAATCATCTAACATTATCTCAGTCGGGAATGTCATGTCAGTCGTGACGAGTTCAAATCCATCTGCAGAGGAGATTCACAAGAGAATACTGCCACTCGATGCCTGGCGAACATCACTTCCCGAAAGGATGCATCTCATGGCTTCTTTTGCAGACAGTGAGATCTATCATCTCGAAGCTCTGACGACTAGCTATCGTTTTGAATGTATCATGTGTCGTTTGCTGCGTCGTGGGCGATGGCAAATGAGCGATGGTGGTTTGCGCGAGTGGGCGCAGCAACGCTTCAGATCAGCAATATTTGAGCTTGATACTATCGTCAAGCGCGTCATGATCAACAACACGATTCAAAAGTTGCCAACTACTTTGTATGTGTCTCTACTCTGTTGCCTATCTCATCCATCTGCTGACCTTACTTTCTTAGCATCACCACAATCACCGCCCTCTTGGCCTTGCATATAGAGTCTGCTCTTGACGCGGCAGAATCGAGCCTCATTCGCTCAATGGCTCGGATATCGGTTCAGCATACAATGCTTGCACTGGACCAGATTCGCGATACACCTGCCATCAAGAGGGCATTGCCAGCATTTGAGATTGTCCTCTCCAAGAATAAGCTCTATCCAATGTCCATGAGCGATACCGAACAAATTAATACGATGCAGGCCATGCCCCAAGACCAGACTTTAAGCAATGGGCATATCTTGCAACCGCCTCAACCAGATATGACGTTACCCCAGGATGACCAGTCCTTCTTGTATGGAGACTTTATCGGGTTTGACTTTTTAGACCGCTGGCAAATGGAACAACTAGACTTTACAGGCATTTACTAGTAAACGGTTCTAGACAGTGTTTCTCTTGCTTAGATTTAGAATTCTTTTATACTTGGCTACCCTATCTATTACACTTAGACGTTAATAAATAAACAACCTTACCAGATCTGAGTGTAGCGCAAACCTTCGCCAACACTTTACATAAGCAGCATTCATAATTCGGCATAATTGATCTCCACTGACCAACCTCAATTTATCCATTTCATGCTACCCTATCAATCGCTACCCGCCCAAAGTCCGTCCATCGCGAAAGCGATAGCGAAACCATCCAGCAAAAGAACTGCCAACAAAGCAACCACAATGCCCCCGCGCTTGGGTTACAAAAAGTCTCGGAGGGGTTGCATGCGCTGTAAACAACGACGCGTCAAGGTAAGAATGGGTATTCAGCACGCGTCAATGCCGTCTGACTAATTACCTAGCCAGTGTGATGAGAAGCAGCCTTGCTCAGCGTGCGAGAGACACGGCTTATCCTGTGTCTACCAGGAACCCTCGGAAGTACGAAGAGGGCGTTCAGCTGATAAAGTCCGTAGGTTGTTATCAATGTGGATATAAACAGACCCTGACTTGATTGATCACACAGCCCGATACCCTGAGAGATGATCGCCAGAAAAGCTCAAATGCCGACTCGTCGATCGCGAGCCCGGATCCATTGCCGTACCTTGCCAAGTTTGTCACAGGCCAAGAGTCAATAGAGCAGAGCACCTGGCTCACGGATCTTGAGCTGATGCACCAGTATTCGACGTCTACTTACCTTACCCTTCCTCGAGCAGATGAACTTCGGCAGATATGGCAGATCGAACTACCCAGGCTATCGCTGAGCCATGTTTATCTTCTCCACCAAGTTCTGTCTGTATCTGCATTCCACTTGGCCTCCCTGCACCCAGATCGACCAGACTACGCTATTTGTGCGTCGCAACATCAAAATAAAGCTATCGCTGGTCTTCGTTCAGCTGTCGCGTGCATCACTGAAGAAAGCTGCGTGGAAATCTTTTTATCATCCTCACTACTGGGCATTGGAGCATTCGCTGGTCTCGGTGCTCACAATGCTGGTCAACAGCCTCGCATCGATGATCTTCTCGATGTTTTTGTGCTTATTCGGGGCATGAGCGACATCTTGAACAGATATGAGCCACTGCTCAAGGAGAGCAGGATTGGGCATCTATTCGTCCTGGGAAGCCAGTCTAACTCAACGCCTCTTCTTGACGCCACGCTCACGCAGCTTCGACAAATTGTCATACCAGATGGCTTCGACGACAGGGGAATCGCGATATGTCAAGAATCAATCGCATCAGCAATCACATGGATAGAGAATCATATCGGGGCAACGACTAAGCCTGATGAGCGAATTGCCATGACTTGGTGTTTATCTGTCAGCTCGGAATTTCTGGATCTCATCAGGCAGCGACACCCTGTTGCTCTTTGTATCCTCGCGCATTATTGTGTCATTCTGGATCGAGTTGGAAGATCACAGTGGTTCATGAGGAATTGGGGGAAGCCGGTACTACAAGACATTCGGAATGAAATGGGAGCACGATGGTCACCGATGCTGCAGTGGTGCTTGGCAGCTGTCGAATGTGAGAAAAATGCTCAGGTTCATTGAATCTAAAGAGGGATACAACCATCTACATGTAAAACAAAAGGAAAGATGACTGAAATAGGAAAGCCAAACGAATGCATGAGTAATAAAACACGAACTCCATCAAAGTATAAGCCCGAGTAACTCCTTTAAAATCCTGTAACGCAACCCTGTATTCATGCCTCTCTCCGCCTCTCAACCTCATCATAGTCGTCGTGTTGCTTCTCAGTGGTTGTCTAAGTTGTGGGCTAGAAGTGTTATTTGCAGTTGAGATTTGTGGCTGTGAGCTTATTCCAGCAGAGAGAACCTAGCTTCTCAGTGGCGATAAGCGGTGTCATCTGAGCGGAGAGTGCTAAGGGATTCATCTGTATTCTTGGTCCTCGTACCGCGGGGAAATCCATTCTTCTTGTAGAATCGCCAGTCCAAGTAGGTAACCACAGCAAGGTACTTGTAAATCGGGCTGATTTGTTAGTGACAATCTGCTAGGGTGTTGAGAAGGACATACCTCAAGAAACCAGCCAGCACAAAGACAACCCAACCCAGCGCACAGCTCGTTCCAACACAAAGCTGAGAGTTACCCCGGATCATCATGAACGCAACAGTTGCCCAGAAGACAACCTCCATAGCATTGAGGATGAAGTAAGCCTCGAGACTGCTCCAGCGATGGAAGCGGATAGAGTGCTCGGTGAGGATCTCGTAGGCCAGGATGATGAGGGACTTGGCACCCTGAGAATAAACATGTTAGATCTGAGAGATCGCGTGTCGTAAAATAAGCTTACCATGCCGAGACCCATAGTGGTGGAGCGACCTGGGGGCCGATTGGGCAAGATGAGTCGCACGCCCGAGAGGGTGATGACGGTAATGATCAAGGTGACTATAACAATCTGCAGGGGGAGTTTGTTGCGGAGGGTGAAGAAAGGCTCCATCTTCTTGAGAAATACAGGCGTCATCTTGAAGGAGTTTGTAAAGGTAGTGAGGAAAAAAGAGGCGGTCGTGTGATTACAATGGAATGAGGATCCTAAGGCTTGAGATGATGATATGATCAAACTGAACACTGATGGAAACACCAACATTTATAACATTAGCAATCGACTCAAGACAATCTGAATCAACAAGTCTCAACTTTATTATTACGCGGCAGTTACCGTAGATTCTCATACACGTATTCGAAAAAAACCTGCAAAGAGCAAAAGAGAAACCGAGCTCTGAGGCTTAGAGGCATAGCACGACCCGGAAAACCAGCCCTGCCGGCACTATTTTTAACCCGGCCCAACCAAATAAGCTTGTTAGAATCTCAGGAACGTCAGCAAGACTCAAGGCTCAGTCTGGGCCCTTTTGATCGTCTATCTCTGATGAAGCGGCTGCTATTTGATTGATTGAGTGAGCGTCGGTGCCGCTCTCGGTTTCGGTTTCGGTACCGGATTGTGCCGTTGGTTAGTGCCATCTCAGGCATGATTTCAAATTACATTACGGTTCTGGGGTTGACTGCGCACGCTACGCGTGGCTGGACCTGTCATAGAGTTTCACTTTAATCTAAATTTGGCCTCGTAGGGCCTCAACACCATTCTTAAGTGGAGGACCGCTTGATGAGAGGCTCCGTTGATGCCGAACACATCAGCCTAATGGGCCGGGGTACTTGACCTTGCATCGAGCTAGTTAAATATCTTGCCTCCTGCTCTTCCTAGTGGAATCCTGCCAGGTTTTGTCACTTTTCTCATGTTCCTTTCCCTTATGATGGACTCCAAAGACCAGCAACTGTACCATGTACCAGCAGGGTAAGTAGCATATTCGCTTTCTGCCTGTCCGCAACTAACATGAACAGTCCTCTACCACCACCAAGCTATTCAGAGGCAACTACAACAGATCCCCTCACAACAGATGGCTTTGTGTCTCCTATGACAACGACCTCCAGCCCCGTCGCATTCAATGTCTCTGTGTCCCCAATGGCCATGACACCAATCACCTCTCGGTCGACCGAGTCATTCACATTACCGCCCCTTACCGAAACAGATCTCGACTCTCGCAACCATAGTACACTCGAAGTAGCACACCCCCCTCGAGCCGACTCTGATTGCCTTCCACAAGCTGTTATACACGATGCGCCCGAACTTGCGCTCGTGGAATACGCTCATAATCGCGATAATCTACCTATAAGTATAACATCACAAGCAAATACTGAATATGCTTCTGGCTTGGAAGTCATACCTGCTCCCCCAGTCTCAAATACTGTGACACCTCTGCATCTCCTCGGGGACCAACCCGAAGCTATCGATTGTCCGTTCTGTCTACGGCGAAGTGAAACAAGAGTGAAGAAGAAGCCTTCCAGCACAACCCAGTACGTCCAAGATGTCAATTTTGATGAGTCCTGAGCTAACGAGTATCAGTCTGCAAGCTGTTGCGTTGCTGATGACGACAGTTTGCGGAGCAGTCGCTCCATATATGGCGAAGTGGTCATTCGACATTGAACACATCTGCGACAACTGCCAGAATAGAGTCATGTACAAAGCAAAAGGGAAGGATATTAGGATTTGCAAAGCACCAGAGGCCTGGAAGGAGGAGTCGAAATACCCTGATGTTACTACTAGTATGAGTCCGGTGTCCCAGTGACGAGAATGCCGAGGACAACAAGATTCAAGTGACGGGCTGGACTCCGAACTGTGTATCACCATATCGCGTTATCTCCGTTACCACTGTTGGGCTATTCTTCACATGTTAATTGACTATTCACAATGTTACTGTACAATAAACATAGCTCGAGTCTCTACATAATATCTATTTTACAGGCGGTTATATCGACATCTTCTACAGGCCATGACACGGCACTGAATGCACTCCATGATATAGTCGGGAAGTACATCGCGGCATTCCTCGCATCGGTGACGACCATAACGGTGGTTCCAAACTTCATGGGTGCATTCATGGTTCTGTAGCAGGTTCAGCCTTTCCTGCTCAACACGAGCGTCTCGCGCTCTCGCATCCATGTGGCCAGCATTGTCATCTCGGTCAGCAATCACATTGGCCCTTCGCACGAGACGTCTCTCTTCCCAACGTGGACATCTGCAACTTCTCCACTTCTTGCCACAGACATAACAGAACTGGGCTTTACAAAGACAGGCTGTGCTCCAGATCAGTAACCTTGTGGCATGCTCAACCTTTCCGGGACTTACTTATATGATAGCATCCAATGTTTAACTCGACCATCCTTCGGCAGTTGAAGCACTGCTGCCAGCCGTTTTGGTCCGCAAGCTGCAAGACTTGCTGCGAGGCAGTATCACTAGGACAGACGCCAATATGATGTGGCCCCTTGCAGTGAATACAAGTCCTCCGATTACACTTTGGACAAGTAGCTCGATCACCGGAGATAAAGGCTGGTGGTACAAATGTTGAACAGGACGGCTCGCTACAGTAGGTGCGATTGGGGGTCTCGAATTCAAGCTTCTTTGCTTGAAACTGTCCGACAAGTTCTGGCGATAGCCATCGGCTTTGCTTGATGGGAATGTTCTGGCCACAGCATCGCGGTGGGAATAGAGTCTCATCCTGCAGAGACGAACGAACCAAGCTAACGAGGCACTCTCGACAATAGTCGTGGGAACAGGGTGACTGAGACAGTGCGAGGGGCGGAAAACGGTCATTGCATGCGATGCACTCCCGCATCTGAGGCGGTTTACGCGATGACGTCCAGCTAGATGACTCGGGCTGGCCTGGCATCGAGTAGTCAAAGCCGCCCAGATTCATTGATCTCAAGATATTGATCAGATCGTCGTCCTCCTCGTCCGCTTTCGAGAGCTTCTTCCCCTTCTCAGCATCCGAACTTGCTGCTACGCTGGGATCTCTTGAGAGTCTGATGGCATATTCACGATCCTTTGCAGCTTGCTCCTCCGCCAACTGAGCTTCTCTGATGAGCTGGCCATCCGACTCAACAGCTCTTGCAATACTGAGGGCCAACGCTTGATCGGAGATCTGAGCAGTCATCAGCTCAAGCTCACGACGACAAGCTTCAAGTGCAAGATCGGAATCTGTCACTTGACCTTCGCGCTGCTTTCCCTTCTTGGATTGTTCCCATATGTTGAGGTCCTGCTGCTGGAGCTGGAGGGCCAGCATTAGCGAGGAAGTATCCATGCTGACACAGAGTCAATGCCCTTCAATCAGCGGTGAGAGCGATAAAATTCAAGTAAGATGAATGAAAGTACTGGTTACACGTTTGCAACACGAAGAAAGGAACACATATTGGGTGGTACAAGAATCTGGTGGGCCTCCCAAGTACCCCGCCCTCGCAAATTCGAAGCCACCAACGTGTTGCACCAACAAGATAAAGCTCGCTCAGAACGCTATTGGCTGATTGATTTAATATGAAACGCGTGGCTGAGTTTCTTCTTGAGATCTCAACGAGCACCTTGCGACCATATGGTAGGACTACACCGTCTCTGCGAACCAGCGACAACCCCCTTAAAGGAAGCAGAGAAACAAGCCTTCTACTGGTAAATACATATACTGTGACGCATCGGCGCTGCAGCAGGCATTGATTCACGGGAGATTAATTGCCAGAGAACCGTTGTTGTATAGCAACTTTCTTGCATGAATATGTACAAATTAACAAGTGTCCTACTTCTTCAACAACCCACAAATGGTGAGTCACATCTCATTACATTTATCCATTGGTCTGAACAGCTCGACCTGCCAGTTTTGGCTCTTAGGACCAAAGATATCAGTAACAAGCTCAGTAATAGTAAGACGGCTGGCTAAGTACATATGCAAATATGATGATAAGAAACCTCCACTTTGACCTCATAACACCATCAAGACACTCATAGGAGGTCCACCTGCCACTCCTGGCTGGTAAGTCCGAAGTTCTTGGTGACTGGCTTGATAACAGTCTTTTTGCAGCCCTTGTTCAACTTGACCTTGTTGAAACGGTCCTCAATCCAGGGGAAGAAGTCGGCCTGAGAGACTGAAAGAGCAAGGCCATGATCCGTCTTATGGTAAAGTCTATACTCAGCAGTTGACTCGGGGTACTTCTTGCAAGTTGCATTAAAGTCCTCTTCAGCATATTCAGCGTATGTCAGAATGTCATCGTCTCCCTGGATGACAAGCATGGGTGCTGCGAGAGGGTGTTCTCCAGCGCCGTTGTAACGCTTCTGCCAGTCAACGAAGTCGGGATGCTCAACCCAGCTAGTGTTCTTATACAGCTGTTTCACGGTAAGGCTACCATAGAGTGTACCTCCTGTGTTGATACAGCCCTGGTCTGCAAGGGCGATGCGGCTGAGGACAATGTCGGTGGCGTAGTCTTCGACCTTGATTGAGGGATAGAGGCGTGAGATAGACTGGAGGAGGAAAATAGAGACAACATCACCGGCGGGACCATCTTTTGCCCGGCGGAAGGATTCGGGAATGAGCTTGATGGGCTGGAGAGCTGGGGCGATTGCGACGGCACCGAGGAAACCACCAGTTGCCTTGCCGGGCCTGGCCTCGCGCTCGTCAGTTCTCCATGCAGTCATGCCACCCTCACTGTGTCCGATAACAACCCATTCCTTGGTGATGCGCTTCCCGAGAGCCTTGCGTGCAGCCTGGAGTCCGAAGCTAACATCTGCAGCATGAAGAGCACCAGATTCGTACATGAAGCCCTGGGGAATATCACTGCCTTGACCAGCATAGTCGGGGGCAATGACAACATAGCCTTGTTGAACAAGAGCAAAGGGTCCAGTCCACTCATAGTACAGAGCCCGGTGATTTGACGGCGCACATTGACGCGTGCCACCAGCAGTTCCGTGGGTCCAGACAAGTGTTCGGAACGGCTTGTCATTTCCAAGAGGGTTCGAGTAAGGAGTCAAGACAAACCCAGTGGCAGGAATTGGCTTGCCATCAATGTCCTCGGTCATGTAAAAGAACCGCGACATGGATACTCCGCCAGGAAGCGTCCACCTCTTGGAGGCTTGATCAGCGGGAACATCTTCCCACTTGACAAGATCACCAGCAGAGTATTCAGAGAGGTTGGAGGGGTTGGAGTAAAATTCATCTGTTGAGAGGTTCTGGTTAACCCAGCGGTTTGTCTCAACAGAGAGAGCCTTGCGGTATGCAAGTTGGCAGGCAACGTCGCAATGGTTAGGCTGGAGGGGTTCTTGAGTGGCGGCAGCAACGAGAGCGCCTGAAACAAGGATGCTTGTGATAAACTTTGGTAACATGGTGATGGTATGATTGCGAAAACTCAATCGAGAATGTCACTGTTTGAGTTTATGATAAAAGTCATTTTCATCGTGAGTGGATGGTGTTATTTATACTCTGGCAACTGCTTATTCCCATACAAGCTCTCTTGAGCGTAATTGCCGTTATCTGTCCCTGCTAGTACCACCGATGCCTCCGTTAGAGTTCAAGGACTATGGGGTAGTGCTACTACATCAGGAAGTTGGAGGCCCTGGAATAATCACAGAAGCTTCCGACACGGTCAATCGTATAAACCGCCCCCACGCGTGTAGATAGCATTGGCCCGTCTGCTTCATCAATGACTAAAGGCCCGTCCGGTTATGAACTCTAATGTGCTCCCCCGCCTTTTATCTGGTGAGCCTCTTATGCTTAATCCTGGCCCGGGCTGTGTGTAATATCCGAGGTTCCCCTCAGAAAGAGGAGATTCACGAGGATCATCCTAGCTTTGTGCAGATCTCCCATGGTTCTTGGCGTTGTTTGCGCGGAAGAGCTAGACTCGATTAAGCAGTTGTAGGCGCTCTCGCTTAGCGGTAAGCCCGAATATGGGTTGTTACTTATCTTGGCAACCCACCAAAGCTCTGCTAGCCTATACAAGAGAATTATTATCTTGAGTCTACATTGGGGCATTGATTAACAAGAAATTATGGCGTGAATGTCATGTGAGTCAAGCTCGCTCATGCTGGTATCATCAATCAACTGAGAAGGCTCATGTGATGTACATTACCATGGAACTTGAAGCTCTTTATGGTCTGTTGGTGTTTGCTCAATGATGGGTACAAGCTGAACGCCCTCTCGTGACATCAACATGACTAGACATTATGTACCAACACGGACAATGTAACTCAATAAGCAGACAGCTAAAACTAACAAACCCGGTTTCTTTACCAAGCCTCTTTTGTTATTCGCTTAGCGGAGCCTACTTGTCCCTGCCAAGCTATCAGTGACTTGGGCCCGAGTCATTGCCAGCCCCAATCATCCCACCTGTCGTAACAATAGATAAGTGCACAGCTCATCCCACATGCCGTATAAAAAACGGCAAATGCTAAAGATGGCTGTCCATATCAATATGGACAAGTGAAGTGTTAATGATTATACCTCATGGGTTAATAAACGCCCGACTTTAGTGCATGGCTGCCGAATATTATAGCTCGGTCAAATCCGACAAATAATTGCGATAGGTTGCCTCGTAAATTCCTCCCAGTCAATGAAGTGGCTTCGAGATCTTCGTGGTAAAAGAGGTCATACTTCGCGTGTTCTACCAATTTGTTACATTGACATTAAGCAGGAACTCCAAGGCGAGTACATGGGGCATGTAGTCTAGACACTAACATCCCTCAGCGGCGATAAACGTGAATAATGTAAAGCGATATAAGAGACTAATTATTATAAGAAACTAACAAGATAACTACTTATGAACACAGTTATCACTCAATCCACAGCCCGTCGAAAGCTGAGCCGTCTTCAGCTTATGCTTCTTCTTGGAACCTCCAACACAAGGACAACCCTTCTTGTGAACCTTCTCACCCTTGTCATCAACTTCACCCTTCCCAGCTCCCTCCTCAGCACAAATACAGACGCTAGAAGCAAAAGCACCACCCTCTGTGCTAGGACCTTGAGGCTGATACCACGGAGGACAGAAATCAGGAAGCGTAGGCATCGTCTTGACTCTACCGTAGTCATTGGTGCCAACCTTGTAGTCCGATTCTCCAAAGCCATCGAAGCGGATCTTCCATGTCATGGGGAAGGGAACGAACTCATCCCAAGTTGGGGTGAGATACGTGTCACTCTGCGGCCGCAGATCGCCTTCGGTGACAATATCCTTTGCCTCTCCAGGGCTTTTCAGCTTCTCGGCCTGTTTCTGAATCCAGCTGACCCGTCCAGGAGCCATGTAATTGGCATAGCCCTCGGGAGTAGAGTCAAGGTTGATCCTCTTAAGCTTACCCTGCGCATCGTGACCGCGACGAGGGTTCTTCATCTGGGCGACGAACTTGATCATCGAGGTAAGAGAAATGGTGACAATACGTCGAGGTGCAAAGACGCCAAATTTGTCAGCGATGCTGAGCTGCGCCAGTAAGAGCTGCCGCTTCTCCGGGCTGTTCTTGACAGCTTCCTCGTCGCCGGCCTTGGCCTGTAAAGATTGATTAGTCCGCACTCTTGACAAGCAAGTGGTGACATCAACTTACAAGATCGAGGATAACGGCGTCACCTTTCTTGACAGTAACTTGTTTTCCTCCTTCCACACCAGCAAAGTTATAGTTGCCCTCTTCGACAGCTTTGCGAACAATGGGCTGCCGAACGGTGATTCGAGCCATTGTCTGGACCATCCTCTCGACCTCCTTATCCGCGTTCGGCTTACCATTGAAGACCCAGTCCTGGACTTGAACCCATTGTGGACGGGTGTCAACACCATGACGCAGGCCTAGTATGAAATGTGGACGACCATCAGCCGCTGCATAAAGATCCTTCATGTAGCCATCCAAAGTAGCAGTGAACTGGTAGTGGTTAGCGTGTCTCATATGATGACGAACTAGGCATTGTAGGAACTTACCGAGACGACTGCATTGTAGGCAAAGTCAAGACAAATGAGAAGCAGAATAGCAGCCGCTTTGCTCTGCTCCTTCTCATAACCGAGAACCTGCTTCGCGACAAACACTCCAAGATCATGCATAGCATTGGTCTCTTTCTTACCGAACAACGCCCTGGTGATGTCCCACTGTCCAGCCTCCCAGATAGTTCCTCTCTGGGTGAGTTCGATGAGCTTCTTCATCGAAGCCTTGAAGGCCTCACGACGCTGCAACCACTTGGTCTCGTCAGCGTTGTACGATAGGAAGATCTGGCAATTTGTGATGTGTTGGTAGATCTCGTTCTCGCTGTACGTGTCCTTGGACTCGTTGGGCTCCTTGAAGAGCTTGTTGCCGAAGCCGAGGAAATCGGCGACGTATCGAGTAACAACGGGGATGGCAAAGCTATGAAGTGATCAGTTGAGTCTGGGGGACGGACGGTAGAAATAAACTTACTCTCGAGTAGCATCGATCTGGAAGGTCGAGTTAGTCATAGAGATCGACTCTCTCTTGACAATATGTCTCATTTGATCGTCAAGATACTTCTTCAAGTCTGCTTCCACATCCTTGACGTAATCGTCAATCGCGGGGGAGTATTCAGGGTCGCGCTTCCCAGGCACCGTGGTCAACACGTCTCTGACTACTTGAGGCAGGTTTGCCTTGTAGTAAAACGCAGAGTTTGTAAAGTTCTTGGCCTTCTCTCCCTGCAAGATGATCTTGATGTCATCAAACTTGCTGAGATACAACGGCTTCTCGGGTTTCTGCACTGGAGCAGCAACGGCGACCTTCGGATGATCAACCGTCTCCTTGAACCAATCACCGTAACCTTGAGCCTCGGCATATTTGCCATTCTGCTCGGCCGTGTAGAAAGGATGGAAGAAGCGGATGGTGTTGGAGGGGAACCAGCCTGGGAAAGCACGTTGAAGGAGACGGTGGAAGACTGAACTCTTGCAGATCTCGTTGTTGGGAGTGACCTCTTTCATGCCCCAAGAGGTCAAAGAGTTGGTATTCCAGTCAACGGTGTAGAAACGATCAGATCGGACGAGGGTGATGGCATCGGAGAAGATGGCAGACCAAAGAGCAGAACTTGACTCACTGGGACCGGGGTCCAGGCCCATGTACTCATCAGACTCACAGAAGATACCAGGATACAGCTCGATCTTGTCAGGATGCTCATAGAGATCTCGGAGAGCATTCTGTATCTCGGCGTTCTTTGTAACGCTCTCAAAAGACTGGTGTCTGGGCAGGCCAAAGAAGTCTCTGAAGTCATTCAGAGTTCCGCACTCCCATCGACGAGCTTGAAGAATGCCCATGATCTCAACCGATTTGAGACACTTGGGAACGTTGCGAGGACCAAAATTGGAGATGGGATCATCCATGGCTGAAGTAAGCTCCTTGAGCATCTGGCTGTCGTCGAAGAGGTTGGTGATGGGGTTACGAGTGAAGTGCTTGGACTCGGTGACCTTGTCCGCGCTGGCGTTGTTGGAAGCACCGTTCAAAGCAATACCACTGTCTGAAGTGTTGCCTGAAGAGCCAGCCCCAGGCGTAGGTGCCGGGTCCTCATCAGGAATACCAAAGGTTACCTCCCATGGCTCAGGCTCCCTCTTACCATACTTGTGATCCTCAGCAGCCTTCTGCTTAACGGCAGCCATGGTACCCAAAAACTCAGGAAGAGAAGTATTGCTCGGGTCCCTGAAGTGCAACACATTCTTCATAAAGTCTTCAGTGTATTTCTCGTCCTTGAGAGAGATGGCACAGTGGAAGCGATAGAGAAGGTTGAACTCAACCGTGACTTGGTTGCCGATACCACGGCTCGTCTTCTTCTGATCAAAGTCGGCGCGAGGATCAAGGGTGAAGTTGGTGTCGAACTGGTGGAAGCCCATCAGAGCTCTCAGGTAGTCGTGGACTGAGATCTGGATGTACATGCCGCAAGTGATGAGGCGAGCCGTGTTGAAGAGGTCATCATCTTGTTTGTTCCAGGCTGCTTCCCAAGCCTCCTTGAACTCATCGCATGCCGCTTCAAAGTCCTTAGCTGCTTGATGATCGCGATCCTTGAGCTTCAAGGTCTTCTTCTTGAGTAGAATCTTGAGATCGTTGGTCAGGTCTTCCAAGTCTTGGTTCAGCTTAGACTTGTTGAACTTCTCAATCTCTTCCAGAGCGTCGTGTCGCGCTTTCTCAGCATCCTCTCGCGTCTTCTTCTCCTTGTCTGTCTCATTGGGTGTCTTGGGGGGAGCGTACGGTGCATCGCCAGGCCTAGCTGCGCGAACATCTCGCCAGAGCTTCTCGTACGTCTTACACTTCTCCTTAACATCTTCATCCAGTGGAAGCTTTTGGCCGTACTGGTCCTTCTCAGGAAGATGCTCCATGATCAAAGAGACCAGCTTGGTCTTCTCGTACATGGCGGGAACCCTGAAGCGGCCATTCTCGTTGATGCGGAGAAGTTGTCTTGCAGCATAGTTATGATAGCGGTTATACATAACGAGCATAATGCAGACGCCAGGCGGCTGTCGAAGTAGACGGTCCTCAGCAAACGTATCAGGCTTCAAGAGACCAAGCTTGAACTTGTCATCTCGAACCTTGCGCTGCATCTCTGTGGTGTATCCATAGAGAGGAGACAGGTCGAGATACGACGAGCTATCAGAGATATTCTTGTCGTTGTCGTTGGTTCTGAAGATGTCATGGATAATAATGGTTGCGTGGTAGATGAGCATGGCAGAGAGTCCAGACTTGCTCTCTCGGCCACCTTCTTCTCGCGCCATGAGCTTGTCAAAGAGATCAGAAGGATCAGGAAGAGCTCCCAATGGCGCTGTCTTTGACGGGACAGTCTTGGCATATGGGGCACCAGCTTGGCCGAGATGGGGATTCATGGCGCTGTTGAACTTGCCATCGGCAGTTCTATACTGGAAAGCATCACCAAGGTACGTCAAAGGCGCTTGAAGTAGTTAGCATCAGTCATGAGTCTCTCCTCTGGTTGTGTAGACTTACGGTGCAACATCTTGTCGTACTTGTCCTTGACTTGGCCATCGATCAGCTTCTGGCGTTGGACACTGTAGTCAGAAAGACTGCCGGCGATAGTCGCAAGACTCTGTCCCTACGCATTGTCAGTACAAAAGGTGATGAAATACAGTGCCAACTTACATCAAGCCCGGTGCCCTTGATGATGCCATCTGCCGTTCTCTTCAAAGCGGGCCAGTTGCTTGACTTGGAGAACACGGATTTGACATCTTCCCATAAGCCAACCTTGGGAGCAATGGGGTTCTACAGACGTTAGCAAGTATGATACAATGTCGGCAGTGATACATACTCCAATCAGTTTGTCGCCGTGATATTTAGCATACTTCTCAGCTTCTTTCTTGTTCCTGAGCTGCAGTGTGAGTTGCATCAGATCCTCATCCTGCTTACTCATCACAGGCTCATGTGAGAGCTGAGAGTGGCCGTTCATGATGACGGTGAGGACTGTTCTGCCGTATTGCTAAAAGAACACGAGCAGGGGAGAGGAGGAGGAGGAGTACTTGGTAAAAGTGACTTGTGCACACTCTTTTGAACTGAAAAACCAGGAGATGAAATGAAATGAGATAGTGTGAACGGGATGTTTTGTGAGTCTTCCTTTGAGCTGGTGCAGCCTGGGGGCCTATTATCAGTCAATGCAGATTGGGCATCCGCATGCAGATTGTGAATACACTGTGAAGACAAACTATTGATCAGACCCTGCCTCGCTTACTCCGCTCTATCAGCTCTGTATGAACCAATTCTCGGGCATTGTTATCCATATCTCGGCATCTGTAATGCCAAGAATATCCCAACCATTGTGTTTCTGGCCCATCCCCGCTCATCTCTCGCGCTGACGAACCTTGCATGCCGCGTGGCTGACATTCGTGTACTGCTCATTCGTCATCGTGACATTTCTTAGTCCGCCGCTATCGATTTCATGCATTTGTTCCTCCAGCAATCACAAAACAACTAGTTCTTCAGTAGACCAAGATACAGCCAAGTCAGATCATTGGAGGGAGAGTTCAGAGCTGAACATGAACACGCACACGAGCAGCGGTTATCACGGCTTTAACCCAATGCCGCATCGTTATCACATTCCCCGCTCAGCCACCTGCCACTGAACTCTCCACACGGCCCGTTGCGGCTGGCTGACCGCTAACGAGTCTAAGATAGCGTCTTTTTCACACTAGCACAAGTGCTCAGGCCACCTCCAGAGCTGAAAACGCGTGCATCGTTAGCCGTTGATCAGATCAGCACCATCACATTCCTCTTCCAGCGTTTCCAAAGCCCCCAAACGGCTTGTGGCATGGGAGACTGTAGCTGTGTTGTGCACTAATGCGCCAAGACCTATCCCGTAACCCGGTTGTCAACCGGTCAGGTATCCAGCGCTTATCGTGAAGCTGTCCTCCCCTGTCAGTACCCGTGCGCCGGCGGAGAGAGTCCTAGCTGCAGGAGGTTTACCCAACTGAGGAAATACGTCGCCAGTTTCAGCAAGCCACAAGACGTAAGCAGTAATGCAGCTCTCGCATCTGGCTCTTTTCCGTCCCCCACATACATCCGATGTCTCAAACTCTGGCTTTGGTAGTGCGGTTGATCTTGGAACTATTGGAAATGCTCAGCGCTCAACTGGCCGCCACAAATACTACGCTACAGGTCTAGACTCCAGTGTAATGAACCTGGAAACCATTGGTCAATGATAACTGAAGCTCTTGAATGACCCTGCAGCTTCTTCTCTTCATGGTATAACAGCTCATGTTGATTCAAGGAACGGCGATCCCACGTCCTTCTGCCGTTGCGAAATCAGCTCATTTACTTTCACTTGTTCATTCTCCATCACTCAAGACCAACAAAGTCCATGTCGGTCACCATCCCAATGCCTCCTACACCCGCAGTTGGAGAGTTTGCAAAAGCTCCTCCCAATGCCAGCAGAAGTCCCTGCCCCGTCGTCAATGCTCTCGCAAACCATGGCTATCTTGAGCGCAGCGGCCGCGGCATTTTCATGGATGATCTCAACGCTTCAATGAAACATGTCGGCATGAGTCCTCTTCTCGGCTCTGTCTTTGCCATCCCCACCTACTTTGAGTACCAAAACCCCGCCAAGGCATACATGAAAAAGCCTGTTGGCACATGGCAGAGGATCTGGTCACTCATCAAGAACCCTTATTCCTTCTTTGACTATTTCGGCTGCTGGAATTCGAAGCAGATCACTGATGGAAAGAAGTATCTCAATCTTGAGAATCTTGCTTCTCACGGCGCTATTGAGCACGACATCTCCCTATCAAGACGGGACATTGCTCAGAAGCAGGGAAACAATGATCCTCAACAGGACTTGATTGAAGAGATGCTGGAATATTCTTATGATGGTGAAACTCTCACCATTCCAGATCTTGCCCAGTTCATCAAGGCTCGTATCTCACGGCAGCTGGAGGATAATCCAGAGTTGGTTTATGGACCAGCTGAACATCAGGTCAATTGCGGACAGCTCGCCCTGATGATGGGCTGTTTTGGAGATGGAAAGACGATTCCAGTCAAGTATGTCAGAGCTATCTTTGAAGACGAGAGACTGCCTATTGAGGAAGGCTGGAAGAGGCGATCGTGGTGGACAATGGGTCTTGTTGAGTTCTTTGGTGCTGTCAAGAACTTGGTCAATGCTGTTGGTGTGCAGTTCTAGCTATCACGTCATTAATCGTATTATTTATTTTACAATTCTATACATGTCTGTTCAACTTGGGAGTAATGGTCAGTTGAGACGGAGAGCCAAGTAATGGATTTATCACCAGGGCCTGCAGACGGCCGGATAAGCTCACGTGCAACCTTGCCTTTCTGAATATTAAGATTATTTGGAAGCTAGCCAGGACGTGCTGCATAATTACCAATTCCCCATCTCCCGAAAAACAAAAATCTCCTTAGATAGCTTTGTATCTACTCCACAATGATCAGCCGCTTGGAGGGCCTCAATTTCAGAAGCTCCGATGCGAGCCTTATCTTGTTTCGGGTCAAATGGACTTTTGAAAAGATACCATGTTTCTGAGAGTCCAAAAATGCTCAAATTCGACAGAACAGCCAGCCACAGAAATAGTGCTAAGCCCAAGAGGACCAGAGGACGGCCTGCCGCCTGCTAGCGCTGAGGGGTAACTAACTATTGCAAAAGCTACTGCATGCCGGGGGAGGCCGGGGCAAGCGCTAAAGCCAATATTGCGACCCTGAACGCTGTAGCCAAGAACGTCTTGGGGATTGTAAATGTCTCAGTTCAAATAAACAAGATAGCGAGCGAATTGCGACTCGTGGGCCGTCGTTTGTTATCCTTAGACGTAGCTGGTTGCGATTTTCAGCTCTCTCCACAGCCCCTTCAACAGTCACATCGAACCCTCAGCCGGTCAGCGGCTCGCCCAGTGGCGCACTGCAAACCTCCAGTATATTCTCAGCTGGAGTTCCTTATCGAGTTAGGACCCAAAAGAGCATACGCAACCAGGACCTTAGTTGTGGACTGTGATGACTGCCAGTTCGGCTTGCCGTGCGATGACAAAGTGTCCAGTGGTTTCCATGCATGACAGTTTGGAACGTAAATTCCGGCACTGCCCTCGTCGTAGTTCAAGAATAGTTTTCTATAACAAAGGGCTTCTCTTTCGATTGCAGACGTAAACATCAACCATAGCCACTAGACAACTATTTCCTCCATTTCTTTTTACTGCATCTCAAACACCGTCACAAACAGCTTCTTTATCCTCATCACTTGGCCCAAAACATCCTTAAATAACTACGCAAACATGACTTCCCTTCACGCCTACCTCCCAGCCCTCAAGGGTATCGCCATCGCTGGCAGTCTCATCAACGGCGGTACCATGACATCAGGTTATCGTCTTCTCCCCTCAGTCTACCCAATCGTCCAAAAGTCACCCAAAGACGCTGCAAAGCAATGGGAATACTTTTACTGGTCCATGTCAGCCACTGTGCCATGGGTCGACCTCACCACAATTATTGTCATCGGCACTATTGCCTACGGAGAGTACAAGGAGAACAGCTCTGCCTTGGCTTGGAAGATCTGGGCTACTGCAGGAGGACTCATGCCCATCGGTTGGATCTGGGTTCGGAAGGTGATGCTTGGCCCGTCTTACAAGCTTCTGGATATTGCGGACTCCAAGTCTTCAGAGACTGAGCCTTTGAATTCCAGTGCGAAGAATGTCTTGGACCTCATGCAGGAATTTAATGCACAGATGGCTGTGAGGATGATGTTTCCCTGGGTTGTTGGTGGACTTGCGCTCTGGGCTACCCTGGGCCTCTAGAGGATGTTTTGAAGATGTTGAAAAGCGCCAAGCATGGTATTTATCTATACGGCGGTAGTGTTCTGGAGTGCGTTGTCTGGAGTAATAGTATCGCTGAGTATTCGGAGAGTTTGATTTACAGATCACGATAGCCTATATCATCTATGAATAAAGATGCAGATATGTTTTAACCCATTCTTAGTACAAAATGTTGTGTTTGGTCGTCCGTTCATGTGCGTCAACGATAGATGGGTTTGTTTATATGATGACCTGCAACGAAGTAACAACAGCGGTGCAGAATCGGTATCTTGATAGTCTTATACCGCAAGCGTGTGAGAGCATAAACTATCCTGAGACCAAAACTCATCATCAGCATCATCTTCCATCGCCCTGGAGCGATGCACGAACCAGGATTGTCCGCGGACTCGGCACTTCAAGACGCCGACGATCTAAAGCACATGTAGTTAGTTTTGTTTGTCCGTTCTTTGAAGTGTAAACTTTATGTGAAGATTAAGCGGGTAAAAGCCGGGATGCTGATCGATGACTGGTCGTTCGACGGTGTAACATACGCCGTTGTCTTACTGCATCCGGTAAGTTGGGTAGCCCGGAAGCAAGCAAGAGCCGACTCCGAAGAAATAAGATTAAATCAATACCGTCAGATTTACCCCAACGAACCTTGCACCATCAATCCAAAACATCCCTGGGCCTCAAATTCGACGATTCCCTCGAGAGACAAGAGATCTCTCAAAGTGTCAGCCGCAATGTCGGAGCCGCCGCCAAACAATGGCTTCGTCGGTCGCGTCCGCGGCGCGTCGCTATCAATCATCAATGCCAATCCGCAGCTGGGAATGTGGCAAGCCACCGGCACTGCCATCGCACAAGCCCCCAATCTCACTGAACTCCGCGACGCCGAATCTGGCGGCGATAAGATCGAATTCAACGCTCAAGGCCACTCTGCGCGTTACGCTGTTCCCGAGCCAGACGGCGAACTCACGCTGGTGAGGACAGCGACACTCACTCGCAGACCCAGTGTGATTCCAAAGTTTGACAAGGACCCTTTCACCGAGGAACCTGTTGCTATTCCCGAGGAGGTAGACGTGGAGCAGGGATCGCTGAGGGAAGAGACTATCACCGAGGCTCCTGAGGAGCGTCATCATCATCATCATTTTCATCTGCGCGAAAAGCATCGACAGCGGCTGGAGCGACGGAAAAGTCTGTATGAGAAGCACAAGGCTGACGAGAAGGAGAAATGGGGACCAACGATCATGAACGGCCTCAAGGCCTTTTGGAAATTCTTTCTCACGCCATCTGGCTTCCTCATCACGCTCTACGGCTTGAATGTTGTGGTAAGTAGCCCTTGTCCGGTTATTCCGTAAGTTCAGCTAGCTAACCAACACTCTCACAGGCATGGGGCGTAAGTGGATTGACGGCTCGATATCTTTCTATTGTGCACTTCTAACTTCATATCTAGGCAATGCTCTTCTTCCTCCTACTCAATGTCGCGCCAGCCATGAACCATCCCAGCGCCAACGACAACAACTCAGCGCGCAAGAAATGGCTCGAGATAGACAGTCAGATTCTCAACGCCCTCTTCTGCGTCACAGGTTTTGGTCTAGCCCCATGGCGCTTCCGCGACTGGTACCGCTACACCCGCGCAGTATTCTGGAAGGATGTCCCTGCCATGCAGAAGCTCACAGAGCAAAACAAGGCTTGGTTTCGTCCTCCTGCCTGGGCGACGGAACAGACCACAAGCCCGGCTGACTCGACTACTACTCTTCCTCGCTCGGCCACGTTTACTGGCGAGAAGGCGCCGCCAACTCCGCTTTGGAAATTGGGATTCACTATATATATGATGGTGCTGAACACATTCCTGCAAGCTGTTTTGTGCTATTTCATGTGGGGGTATAATCGCATTGATCGTCCCGTAAGTTCATGTTTCTAGTCCCCCAGGTAATTCGAGCTTCGCGTACTAACTTGATGTAACAGAGCTGGGCTACTGGCACTTTCATCGGTCTAGGTTGCGGCACAGGTCTCTTGGCTGGTCTGATGTCATGGTGGGAGGGCCGCAAGGTCAAGAAGATCGAAGGCCCCGAGGTTAAAGTCGTCGCTGTATGACGGGATCATATGGCGCAGAGTCTGTTCAAAGTCCTATAGAGTTTAATTTATGTAGTGTATTTAATGGTTAATGCAAGTCTCTGAGCTAGGGCTCGAAGAGAGCAATTGGAATTTCACATTATAGAAGCAATACTTGCCTTCCTGTAATCGTCTGTCATTATATGTGACCGGTAAAATTGCACTAACATCTACAGCCACGCGTTCTAGTTAGGTGTAGTTGCACCAACTGTTGTTACGTCCTAAAAATGGCGACCGTATGGACATTCCTTTAATTTGAGTATACTACATAAGGGATATGAAACACCGGTAGGGCGATTGAGCAGTGTTGGTCATGCCTTCATTTTGGCAAATTCTACTAAATTAATGGTCCAGGTTAAGGGAAAGAAATTGCACGCGGATGGCTAAATACGAAATACGCGTATAGTGAAGATCTCCGCGTATTGTGTTATGCACGAGCCAATGACGTGTTTGTGGAGTACAGAATTTGATACTCACATTAGGGGCTGGCACTATCAGCGCGGTACAAGATGTAATGAAGTAATAGATAAATAAGAGCAGATGTAATGGTAAATCCTTTAGTCTATGGAGATTAAAAGCTTTAATTCATAGGTCAAAGCATGCTGCGATCTCCGTTGGGCTATTGAGCCTTGATAGAGCTAATAACAAAGTTGAAAATGGAAGTTTTGTACTAACAGCCCAGATACGTGTGAGACAGTCAAAAGATTATAAGTACCTGTCGTTATGACTTTGCCAGGCCTTTCATTGCACATACAAGGGCGCGTAATTGACACCAATAATCACAATGCATTACTGCAAATCATTCATACTGAGCTGTGTAGGGAGGGCACTGGGACTTCAGAAATCTCAGTTCATCATGTCGACCGACAAAGCGCAACATGCCCCACCAATTCCAGAACCCATCAGCCTTTCGACACTTCCCCTTCCACCAGTTGCACCCAGCAATAATATCGGTGCTTGCACGCCAGAAGTGAATCCAAACGGTACTGGATGCATGACTGCAGCGTCAAACCAGGACTTCCAAGCCGGTGGCTTTCTACCGGATGGAAAGCATGTTTTGGTCCACGTCACTTTTACAGGCGCTCCATCATCTCCAGACCCATCCAGCGTTAACAATGGTAGCCAGATCATTATCGTCAAGACCAACGGCAAGATATTCCCTAGTGGAAGTCCATGGAAGTGTCTCACTTGTGGATTGGCCGAGCAAAACATTAGAGGATCAAGCCCAACATACAGCTATCCTCAGGCATTTGGTGACGGAAAAAGAATTCTCTTCGGTACGAACATACTCGATTGTGGAGAGCATAACCTGGCTGATGCGGCCTGTACACCGGAGCGAACCCGTGTTTATCCCCTACGGTGGAATACTAGCCCTGATGGGACTGGGGAAGGAGGCGCGATTAGGGAACTGCGTTTGCACCCCGACGACGTCCATCTTGGGTTCAATGCATTCACAACTAACGGTCGAAAGATCGGTCAGTACGCGTACCTCGGGAGATTGAAGTTCAACGCGAAGCCAACAGTCGGCTTACCACTTGTTCCACGTTACGATCTCGTCAAAGTCACCCGACTGTTCAACCCAGAAGCAGACCAACCTATTGCAGCGCATGGTAAACACATCACCATAAACCGAAACGCCATAGCTGTAGGTGAGCTTCGTGATTTCAGCGGTAGGGGAACTGAAGCTACGTACATCGGCTATCCGGCCGAGTCCTCCAACATTGATGTCTTTGCTGTTCACTTGGAGACAGGCAAGGTGCGGCGACTTACAAGCCACCCAGAATACTGCGATCCGATTGCTATCTCACCTGACGATAATTGGATGGCGGTTTTGGATACGCGAGGAACGGAGCGTCAAATGTGGCTCTCTGGCATGAGACATATTCCACCCATTACCGACCTGATCAGTACATCAATTACATCCTCAACAAGAAACAACGGACACAGACGATTCTTCAGACCGTATCTCTTGGATCGTCATGGTGATCGTGGGGAATACTTTGGCCAGAAGATCAATGGGGAAGAGGAAGGCGTTCCTGGCAGTGGCGATTATAATGACCCTGAATGGAATGCAATGGCTGACCCGAGATGGTCTCCGGATGGCACTCAGATTGTTTACGGTGAAGCTCAAACACTACCTCCTGCGTGCGGAGGGACAGACCCGCTTCCTTGCCATGCGTCTCAGGAGCCGGGAGGCAGACGAGTACGTGTAGTCGTGGCAACTCTTACATCTCGGGAGCCCCTCGATCTTCCTGCAGTGGATGTCATTTCAGATGAGGTCCCCTGGGGCGTAAGGTACGCCCCAGGAGACATTGATCCACAACGTCCGGAGCCGACACCTGGAAACTACACACTGATGGGGATCAGTTGTGGGTATGCGGATGTGGAGATCGTAAAGGGGGATGATGCATCTATCAGTGAGATCAGTGTAGTCTACCATCACTTCTCAGATGATGGAACAACGTTCCTGTCAGGATCAGAAACAGTTCGCGCCACGTTTCCATTTCTGACGCTCAGTCATGTTGACTGGTTTTCTGACCTTACTCAAACTGGAAGCTCAAAGAATACAAAGAGGACAAGTCCAGATGGCTTCCATCTGACTATTGGCGTTTTGAAGAACATATTCCAGGCAAATGGGACCATGAATACCACAATTGACGGGCATCTGTATACACAGCCCGCGAATGGAACCTGAGGCAAAGGGGATAACATAGCAACCTGGTAGCATATCATAATCTATTAAGAGGATTCCCGTCGCAATATATCTATTAATACATATCTGATTATCCCTCCAAGTGTCTGATAATAGAGACACGCTATGATACGTGATACACCCGCTAAGCTCCCCGTAGGGTTTGAGGAAACTATACGCTATGCAAGGGATACTCATCCACCGTATATCTGGGCTTGTCGTCTCTCAGCTTGTTGATGACTTTACTTGGATGGAAGACGTTGAAGAGAACAGCAACAAAGGACATGAGCGTCGCGTCAAAGATATGAAGCCAATACTCATGAGCCTGCAACGCTCCATCTTTCCCAAGAACATATTCCGCGACACGGAAAACAGACCGAACGAGAATAAAAAGGCTCGAAGCGTAAAGGATGAAGATCAGCTTCTCCCAAGGAGTGTTGAGGACAAGAGATCGGGATGTTGGGCGAGAGCGAATCCGCATGTGAAAGACAACAGTAACAACCATGAAGAAGCCAAAGAAGACAATCTGAATGAGCAGTCCACCAACGATCATGTTCTCACCCATTTTGACGTTATCGCTGGACTTTGCTGAAGCCAGCATACCGCCACCTCCACTCTGTGCCAGGAAAGATAACACATCGCCAATGACGAAAACCTTGGTCAACCACTTCGTTCGGATCAGGGATAAGTGTCCGGCATCCAAAAGAACTATCAACCGGCCCAATATCATGTAAATAGACGCGGCGAGGAGTGCAGGACCGAGGAGGAGTAATATCGACTGCATGATGTACGGGTTCTTGGTGTAGTCTGGAGCTTCGTTTGCGGAGAGCGCACGGCCGACATAGCCGAATGCCTCGACTGTGGAGAATCAGTATTTTTTCATCATGTAAAGACAATAATACTTACAGAGACAGCCGATGAGGAATGGGATAAAGTACCATGTTCGATGCCGGAACATTTGCCATAAGTGAATAAGAGCGGCGGTGGTGAAGATGATGACAAATGCGGCAGCCGCTGGTAACGAGGGCTCGTAATTGTAGAACGTAAAACCTGCCATGATGATGCTTTGTGAAAGTGATAGTAATGAAAATGATTGTGAAGTGCCGAATCTGGTACAAATGAGAGCGTTTTATTCTGTAATGACAGGTAAATAGATGCGAAAGATCGAGAAATGGAACAAAGGAACTGACCGACTAATGAAAACAACAAATGTGAAGCAGATAATGAGAGAACATCAGAAATTATTAGTCTGTATTACTGAAGTACTTATAGAATGCATTGAGAACTCCTGTATTACAATACGCGGACTTGGCCCCTGGATTCGTAAGGGCGCGTACCTGATACAGCATGTTCCACCACAAGAGGGAGACTGGACTTCAAATGTCTTAAGCTTATTTTTAGACCCCTTCACTAGCCATTCAATTTCCAGTTAATATTAGTATCTGTTAGCTGAGATACGGATACTTCGGAAAGCCCGTTTGCTATACACGTATAGCCAGTACCAGCAGGGATATCTAGACTCGTATAAGTGGGACAAGTTTCGCGTATCGCTATTGACGGTAAACGAGCTGCAAGTTTTTCACTTGTTGAGATGTTCCAGCAGATATAAATAATGCGATGTCGCGCTGAATTGACTGCTTTCGATGGACTAGGCTACCGTTCTCTCATACGCCCTGAATGCTGTCAATATCTGCAGCAGCCCTTCGGATATGTATTTCGTACCTTTGGCTAGGTGCTTCTAGTTAGCGAAAAAAAACAAGAGGTAGAGAACTTCACAGTCGCTAATTGCTATACTATATACAGCATCCTCATTATGCTGCCGTGGAAGGCATTCAGCAGTATGAATCCAGATCTTGAGCTGCAGGCTCATCTCAGACAACTTGTCCATTTTCACATAGTATCTAGCTAAGTCATGTCATCTATTTATAGATGCGTTCAAGCCACAGGCTCGGTTAAGTCAGAGCTACATCATCATCAGTCCACCAAAATCCACAAGTGCCGAAGAAAATAAACAATGGGCCATTAAACCCGAGAGACCTAACTGCATTGACCCCTTCAAAGCCCGTTCGCCATGTTGTTCCATTGGGATCAGCCAAAGAGCATTCCCCGTTTACGAGAAAAATAGTGGAATGCACGTGTGACAGCCCGAGTCTTTGGTCGCGTTTTTCTTCGGGTTTCTCCTCAACGTCTCTTCCAACTCAGATCCCTTTTAAACTGTGTATTTCAAAAATGCTGAGGCCTGAGACACGCCTGGAATGGGCGTTTGTTGGGATAACGGCTGCTCAGGCTGTTATCATCATTTCTCTGCAAACGTAAGCCCCCGATCCCATTTTTTATGGCGCAAAGCAACTGACAGTATCAGGGCCATTCTTGTTGAGTACCTTCATTGGGTTAATCCCGTTGTATACCAAGTCCCAGTCTCATATGTTACGCCTGTAGCCTCTACAGTGTCGATTATCAGTTTTGGGTTCCAAGCCGTTCTGTCCGTGGATTCGTGCCGCATCAAGAACAAGATTCAACTATGGACTCAATGTCTTCTCAACATTTGCTTCTCAATCTCCGTTGAGATGGAATACTTCCAAGTGAAGGGCGCTGCCGAAAGAGTAAGTCACGGGGAGGACATGTATAAGACTCCTTTTGCAGACAATAGTATGCCATATTGGGATATCGCTGGCCCAATGTCAATCACTTGCATCGTTGTATCCTCAGCATGCAGTCTTTGTATGTGTGCGTTGGCTTATTACCTTCACATGGAGTTCTCCTGGTCTTTGTAAGAGCACATCAGTCCGGATCTAAAGATGACAGCGAGACATGTCAAGTACCTGGTATGTGACCAAGAACCATAGTAGGATGTATACTGAGTCTGATAGGCATATCTCGTGTTTCTCAAAGTCTCCCTCTTAGTGATAAACCTGCTTCTGATCACATATGGCCTCGTGGATGTTCACTATCGGGAGCCAGAGTTTGGACTCACCATGACAATCATTCCTGTCTCAATCATCCACGCCATTCTTGCTGGTGTATGCGTCAAAAATGAACACATGCTAGGTATGACATTAGCGATAGTATATAACCCCTAAAAAGTCATATAGCTGGAACTGACGGCTGTCAAGATGTTTCATATTGCGGCGATAGTGTACCTAATCACGCGGCTCATAGTGCTAACTGGCAATGGCCTGCTGGCACGCACATTGATGAAGGAAGAGATGTTGTTATTTGCCTCATTTGCTCTTTCTTTTAACATCATATCTGTGGCTTTGGCTGCCATGTGCGTATTCAATTTTGGCAAGGGATTGAAGCCGTTACTGCAAGGACAAGGCACAAACAACATACCTACTTCAACGAGCGCATTTGAGCTAAACCCGCGGCATCTCAGCATCCGGACTATGGACAGTGAGCGGATTTCTAAGCGCTTTGACATTGATTAGATCTCTATAGTATACTGTTACCAGGCCTACACATTCTATGATGCCTGTACTCTTTCTTACTTTCCCCGGCTTATCTTAGACCTGACTTCCGTTCATATAAGAAAGATAACCCGGTAGTATTAGACCGTTCGCGAACATGGTACATAGCCGCTAGCACAGCCGAATGAGCGGGTATGTTCCCGCTATCGGCGAAGAGACTCCTGGTGCAGCGATTGCTCCTAGCTTGCTGCCCGCACCAATATTGCGTAAGGTTAAATTCAAGCTTAATTCAATCTCACCCACAGTCTGGGCGTTTATTGAACTTTGATTGAATAGAATATTCATTGTGTGGAGTCAACTTGCTCTTGGTCTTCGTACTCTTGTCCCATGCGTCCACATTACTTCAACTCCCTTGATTCGTAAGAGACTATGGCAGTTCAATATAAATGAGTATATACTTCAATCAGCACCTATATAAGTTCCCCGATATGAGATTTGTCTTAACAAGTAGGCGATGGAAGTTGGCCGCCGTGGTCGGACTGCCAAGTGATAACAGTGGATCACAGAGCTTGGCAACACACGAAATCGCGGGGTTGCAAGTCGACCTTTATCTCATTCGACAATGATAATCACTTACTAGTATCAAGAGGGAAGCTCACTGCAACACCGGAACTTGGCTCGGAGGTAACTAACTATATATAAAGGAAGGAAACATGCGTTTCAACAAGACTCATTCCGCAAGCAACGATGCATTCTCTTGTGTTTTCAACACTCCTCTCTGGAGCAGCAGCGCTCTCCTATGCTGGAAATAAAGTCCCTTTTGAGACGGATCCTCCCCAAATTGCTGCCAACTTTCCGGATGTTGATCAAAAGCTCTACTCTCCAGCCTTCATCAATCCAGAGAATGTTGCTCCGGGTTTCGCCAATGGCACAGCAGCGCCAAACTCCCAGCAGACGTTGGAGCAGTTCTTGTGGACGCTTGCATCGCGAAACGACTGGATGACGTATCACAACCCTGTGTTCACTTCTGAAGAGGGACGCTCGATCCCTTATGTTGTGTTGTCTGCATCAAAATCGCTATTGCAGACATCGCCAGTAGGTAACACCACTAACAAAGTCCGAGTCTGGCTACAGGGCGGAGTTCATGGGAATG
This sequence comes from Fusarium ramigenum, assembly GCA_013186855.1. NCBI lineage: Eukaryota > Fungi > Ascomycota > Sordariomycetes > Hypocreales > Nectriaceae > Fusarium > Fusarium ramigenum. The sequence continues at coordinate 24,842 of JAAOAT010000080.1, read as the reverse complement.
AACCGGCTGGTGAAGAAGGACTCCTTGCACTACTGGGTAAAATGGATGCTGAACCAGAGTGGGCACTCAGACTTCTGGAAAAGCTCGATATTATTGTTCTTCCACGATATAACCCTGATGGGTCAGCTTATTTCCAGCGTCTTCTTGCTACGAGCTTTGACCCCAATCGAGACCATACCAAGATGGCTTCGCAACAGACCATGGAAGTCAAACAGCTGAACCTCAAGTTCAATGCCCATGTTCATCTAGATTGTCATGAGTACGGAGCCCGAAGAGGGTTGACATATCAAAACAAAACCTATATCCCTGTCCAGGACAACCAGTTCTCCGCTTTCAAGAACCCAAATGTCCATGCTGACATTTGTTCAATGGCGGAGTCTCTGTTTGTCCCAGAAGTCGCTAGCGCTTTGCGAAAGAAGAACCTTACAACAAATGGCTACGTTGTTGCAACACAAGAAAACGACACCATCAAACTTCAAGACTTTGTCACCGATACTCGCGGCGAAGTCACTGTCTTCCTCGGTCAAGGACTGGCTTTTCTCTCAGAGACGAGAGGAATCGGAATCGGAGATCGCAACTTCCAGCGCAGAACGACTGCTGGGTTGACTGCAGCTGAGACGGTCCTACAGATTGCCGCTGATAATGCGGAGCTGGTATACGAAACTGTCGAAGAAGCGAGGAAGGACTTTATCGAAAATGACCACGAGATCATTGTGAGGGATCAGCCAAGATGGATGGAGGCGACATGGCCATACCTCGACGCTGAAACTGGAAACATCACGGAAGTTCCTGTTTTGTTCGGCAACAATACTCCTCCCGCGAGTAATCTTACCCGCGCACGTCCCGAGGCCTACATCTTCAGCAGAGCCTGGGCCAACGCTGCTCTCCGCCTCCGAGCTGCTGGAGTTGTTGTGGATGAGCTTGCTGTCGACTTTGAAGGTGAGGTGGAAGCATACAACATCACATCTGCTACGCTGGCAGAGACCAAGTATGAGGGCATTGCATTGACTACAGTGAATACGGAGTTGAGAAAGAAGACGATGAAGTTTCCTGCTGGGGCATATTGGGTTGGTACGAAACAGCAGCATGCGGCGCAGGCCTTTGTCAGACTTGAACCTGAAAGTCCAGATGGGTTCGCTACGTTCAATATCTTGCCTGTCAATGCAGGAGATGAGTATCAGGTCTATAGAATTCCATCCAAGAGTCAATAGTGTAAGACTAGGATACTAGTATGGAGAGATGTACACATGGATTATTTCCAAGATTCATGCACTCCAACGAACAGTGAGAAATCTATTCTGACTAAAATACCGTCGCAATTATGTCTTTCTGCAGATGTCTCAAGCGACAATCGAGACTCCCAAGCGTGATCACTGTTAGCAAGGTTAGGGTTGGGCATAGGACACAGCCAGTGGGGTTGTTTACGGCCAATAACGAATGATGGTCTGGCATGAGAAGAATTAACCGTCGGGTATTTAGTCCTAACGAAGACAGTCGTATCCCCCGACAGATACGTACCAATGATACTCTATCAAGTTGCAGATCTCATTTGTAACGGGCCGACATGGTGATAAAAATCCCTCTGAGGCGTCTTAGCGCGCTGAGAATTATTAAATGCGAAATCCAAGTCTGAACAACCGATTTCTATTATAGATTCAAGCTGAAAAGGGCCAATACAAAATCACCAAAAACGAGTGACACTGTCTTAGCTACAGGTATCTTATTCTTCATCACTTCCACGCTCTCCATCTGGTAATCTACTCCGTTCTCTACTCAAAGACATCTATCCAACATCACAAGACAATGTCACCGACCTCTTCACCCCCAGCCTTGGTCATGGGCGGAGCAGGCTTCAGCTACCAACTGAACCCAGAGCCTGAATCCCTCCCTATCGTCGACATCCTCTTGCGCGCATTCGAACTTGGCGTGCGCGCCATTGACACATCACCATACTATGAACCTTCAGAGCAACTCATGGGCGCTGCATTATCAGATACCCGTATCCAGTCAAGATATGAACGGAGCGACTACGAGCTCATGACCAAGGTTGGCCGCATCAAGGAAAATGAGTTTAATTACTCCCCCGACTGGATCAAAAAGTCTGTCGCCAGATCACTACAGCGATTCGGGACTACGTACTTGGACGTTGTCTTCTGCCATGATGTTGAGTACGTTTCCTTAGATGAAGCCGTTACTGCTGTCGGTGTACTGCTAGAGTTTCAGCGAGCTGGGGTTATTCTGCGGGTCGGAATCTCGGGCTACGACATAGATGTTCTAGCTGAAGTCGCTAGTCTTGCCCGACAGAAATATGGACACCCTGTCGATGTTGTCCAAACATGGGCGCAGCTCACCCTTCAGAATACACAAGCGGAGACCCGTGGTTTTGATCGTTTCCGCGCAGCTGGCGTTAACTCGGTCTTCTGCTCAAGTCCACTGGCTGTTGGACTACTGAGGACAGGCGGTATTCCTCTTGGACTGACAGGCGACTGGCATCCTGCGCCTCAAGGTCTGAGAGCTGCAGCAGCAGAAGCCGCTGAGTGGATGGACAAGCACGGAGAAGGAGAAACTCTATGCTCGCTCGCGATGCAATACGCCATTGTGAAGGCAAAGCAGAACTGCGCTCCCTCATTCTCGGTTTCAACCATAACAGGCATCAGTACTCTTTCAGACCTGGAGCAGAATGTGGTTGCAGTCAAAAGAGTACTCAAGACCGATGGGAATTCCGAGAGCTTAATAAGCTTTACGGAGCTAGACGCTCAAGCAGTGGAGAGCAGATTGTCGCTCGCTGAGCGTGTTCGTCTGATTATTGGGGAATGGTTAGACTACGACTTTTCTGGGAAGAAGCCCAAGACAGTGAGCGACTCCAATGAGAATGACGTCAATGAGTCTGATGCAGTAAATATTACAACACCGGAGAACAAGGAGTTGAAGCAATTCGCAACGATCGGAGTAGCAGCGTGAGGGAATCATGCGCGTTTATAAATTTACACCAGATAGCGTCCGCAGAGGAACTAGACAATCTTCTTCGTCCGTCCTTTCAGCATTATTAAAGGTTTTATATTTGTTCTGTTTGGGGCCTTGTTTGATAGAGTAGCTAGAAAAATGTGAATTTCATTTCCTGTCGCTTCTCTTTGGGTCACAAGAGCATGGCAATCGCTCGGCATGACGGGAGTTTGATGAAGTTTAATTGAGCTGTTCACATACGACGTCTAAGTCGTGAGCTAGAAGTGTTATTTGCAGTTGAGAACTGTGGCTGAGAGCTTATTCCGGCCGAGAGAACTTAAAGCTGTTCAAATAAACCTTCCTAATCAAGGCCTCTATCGTATGAGGTGCAATTATGAAGCTTATTGCCATCGATGAACAACAACTGTCTCGGTGTTAAGGAACTCAGGTGCTGTTGGTCGGAAGTAGACGTGAGAGAGTGTGTATGTCGCTGATCTCCGGCTATCGATCGCAGATGTCGGCAAAGACGACATATCTTAAGGAGGCTTTCACTCGTTACCCTAATCCACTTCTATTCTTGTTCACACGCAAGATCGCATCTCTCTATGATGACTGCTAGGGCGATCTAGCTGATGAGGGTACGCCAACGGGCAAGGCTAAGTTAGTTTCGGTCTGTAGCGTAGCAGAAGCTCATTGCTCGGTGACATATAATAAATTAAAACGCAAATTACAGTGTGGTTGAACCGATAGTCTAAAGTTGAAATACAGCATGGTCTCTAAAATGCCTTGACCCTCGGTTGATTAATAACAACCTTCGCCTCCTCGCTTCTCCACCAACTGGCGTCGTTGCCCGGATATGCAAACTTCACCAGACTTTCCGGCTTCATCTCCACGCTATATCCCGGCGTCAAGGGCGTGACATAATGTCCATCAACAACCCTCGACGGATGATGGAAATGCTCATGCAAGTGATCCACGTACTCCAAAACACTCTTCCGGCCGCTGATGACAATGTAGTCAATAGTACTCAAGTGCTGTGTATACTCTGGTAGTCCGACACCGCCTGAATGCGGGACAATGGGGACCTTGAACTTGGCAGCGAGGAGGAGAATCGCCAGAACCTCGTTTACACCGCCAACGCGGCATGCGTCGGGCTGGATGATGTCCACGGCGCCTGCTTGGAGGAGCTGTTTGAACATGACGCGGTTCTGGCACATTTCTCCCGTTGCTACTGCGATGGGGCCGTGGGTTGTGTTGGATAGACCTTGGCGGATAGCAGCGTGTCCGAGAATGTCGTCTGGGGATGTTGGTTCTTCGATGAACCATGGTTTGAACTCTGCGAGAGCGTTCATGTGTGTGATGGCCTCGGTGACAGACCATACCTGTAATAGAAAGTAAGTTAAGTGATATCAGACCGAGAGGTTGGGACATACCTGATTTGCATCCACCATCAGTACGTTACCTTTATCATAGCCCAACACTTCGCGAGCAATCCTCAGTCTATGCCGATCTTCCTCAGGATCTGTGCCAACCTTGAGTTTAAAGTACTTGAAGCCCTCCTTCACACTCTCCTCAAGTAGCTTCTTCATCTTGTCCTCACCGTACCCCAACCAGCCGGCACTAGTAGTGTACGCAGGAACCGCACGATTATTCAAAGCCTCCTGAATCCTCTCAGCCTTGCCCTTCTGTGCTGCTCTCAGGATTTCCAGTGCATCATTTGGACTCAGCACGTCAGAAATATAGCGAAAGTCAATGCACTGGATCACCTCTTCCGGCGTCATGTCCGCAACAACACGCCAGACGGGCTTCCCTAAGGTCTTTGCCCACAGGTCCCAGATTGCATTGACGAGGGCACCGAGAGCGAGATGTATGACACCTTTTTCAGGGCCAACCCAACGAAGTTGTGAGTCTGAGGTCAAGTATCGCCATGTTTTACCCCAGTTTTTCGTAAGATCAGAAAGATCTTTGCCTTGTATTAATGGAGCTAAGAGGTCAATTGCACCACAGACAAGCTCGTTTCCGCGGCCAATGGTAAAGGTCTACAAATATATATGAGACGCACTTCAATGCAAAGTCGGGAATTCTTCACATACCATGCCATGACCGGTAAAGTTGGGGTCGTCGGTGGTAAGAATGCAAAATGCAGCTGAGTAGTCTGGTGAAAGATTCATGCCATCTGAACCAGCCTTGTCCAGTGAAGTCTTGAGGTTGTAGTTAGCGTATATTAAGTCCACTGTTTCTTTAACCACCTACAGGAAACCGCACATCGTGTGAGGTAATATTCTTTATTATAACCATGGTTACTTAGATATCGAAGGTAACTTCTCTTAAGTTTGAGCAGAAATGTATGGCTATACAAGTGCTTCGACAACACAGCGTTTTATACTAAAGCTACTTATAATTGCTGTACCAGGTCACCTCCACTCAAATCCCCATTCAAAGAGCGTCAGGTAAATCACACTCATCATGTACTACAACTAACAGCAAGCCATTGCTTTATTCTTACCGAAACTGGTAACTAGCTCCTCTATAGCAACAGTTCTAAGTTCACAGTAGAGAGTAGCTAACGCCTTTTTCCGGATGCTTCAAATCCACAAGAATAGAAAATGTAGGGTAGCGTTAGACTTTACCGAGAACAGCCTAGTATCTTCCCCCTCACTCTGGCAATTTGATGATTGGCCCAATTCCCCGCCGTCGGATAAAATAAATCACCCCTTGGACGGAGTAGCATTCCGGCGGTAAATTACCAAATACCCGGACCTCGCACGGATGTTTCTCTGCCTCCTTAATTATCCTGATTATAGTGGGTGTCCCGCAATGTTTCCCAGCAGTGGATAATCATGGATCCTAATCATAATGAACCGCGTCAACATGCCAAGAGGGATCCACCGAGTGGACGGAAGAGAACGAGACTTGCTTGCGATAGATGCAGCACTTTGAGAGTCCGTTGTGATGGTCAGCAGCCGTGGTAAGTGACAGGAGCAGAACCCCAATCAAATGTAGGACATTGAAGAGCTGACGTTGGGATACACCCCAGTCGTCGTTGTCAAGGTAAACATCCGTCTCGTGACATGGGGTAGAGTTGTGCTTACCTATTGATGATCCAGAGTACCAATCAACATGTCATTACACACGAAGTATCGGTAGACGTGGCCGTAAGCCAAAGTCAGCAAATCGGGTACAGCAGCCACAGCAGGACCGAGAGCCTGACTCATCAGAAGCTGACTGCGATCTTGAGCAAAGCACGCTGAACTCACAGCCGGAGCAGAGCGGGACATATGACGTACAGGAAAGTCCCGGCCTCCCCGCAAACCCCCAGGACACAGTCTCGTCGCAATACTCGTCCAGCCACTCATCACATCATGATGCTGTATCTCTTGACATGCCAGCCGATTCAATTTCGGCACCGACCTTTGATCAATTGTATCATGTAGCTGACATTCAGCCTTCCTATCCTCTTCCTGATTTCGACCTCGCAGTCCATCATGGCGCCGCTTCTGTGCATGAGTCACCTACACGCGAGCGAGCCTCAACAATCACCCAAGACTTGCCATCTCGTGGATGCCGTTACAAGTGTCTCGAGCCAATAATTCCCTTACTTCACGGCATCATCGACGCCAGGCTTGTCTGTGAACTGTTCGAGCTCTATTTTGTTGAGCCCGGGGGATCTTTGTTCAAATCTTCATCTCCATACGTTCTAGCACACGTCATGCGAAAGGAATCGCTCCTTCGAGACGAGAACCCACGAACTTGTACACCAGCTTTACTGGTAACCATGCTGTGGGTCAGTGCGCAGACAGCCGAGAGTTCCTTGTTTCTGCTGCCAGGCCAGAAAGCGATAGTTTGTGAAGAGCTAAGAAAGTTGATGATGGGCCTGATCCAGGGGAGAGATCGTGACGTTTGGAATAGAACAACCAGTCAGTAAGTCTCCTTTGTCTTGCGAACTCTGCCAACTCGATTATCAGGTGGTCCCCTTGTAAGAGACCTGGAATATGCCACGGCTGGAGACCAAAATCGGCAGGAGTACCATATTGGATCAGCCTCTTCCGTCTCTCCGCCAGTGCCTCTGGTTGACGACGTTCTCATGTTTATCCTCGTCACCATTGTCTCTTCAGGCGGGGACTTCAAGACAGATTGCCTCCGGTGGTGGAATAAAGCACTACGGCTGTCTCATAACATGGGCTTAAACAGAGAAGACTCGCCTGAGAACAGTTTCACCCAGTCAGAAACATCTCTGTGCACAAGTCAAACAACCTCGTGCGGCTGCAGGTCCTGTGAAGCATCACGCACAGGATTGACCATACCAGAAATCCGAGAAGAGCGTCGGAGAGCATTTTGGCTAATCTTTTGCCTCGATCGCCACTTGGCTCTATCGTTCAACGCGCCACTGCGCATCCTCGACGACGAATGCCAATTGCATGCGCCACTTTCGGATGAGGCTTGGGCAGCATTATCAGCAGAACGAAGCTCCATTGATACAACATTTGGTAGTAGCTCACATTCGGCAAATTTCGGTGCTCCAACGCGTATTACTGGGATCGGCTTCTTTGAATACTTTCTACCACTCATGACGATCCTTGGAGATGTGATCCAACTGCATAGACAAAAGTCTCATCCAAGATTTGGAAATATCCGAAGACATCAGGTCAATGGGCAGGAGGATGAAGATGACCCCGCTACGGCAATGATAGAGCAAGTCATGGCGCAGTGTGCACAGAGCATAGCCGACCTGGCCAGCGCATACCAGGTCGATGTGCTTGATGCCTCAGCTATACCAGCGAGTCAAGTGCGCACGCCTCAATGTGCGATATCACCACAACAGAGTCACGGCGATCCTCCCAGGACTTCACATACCGCCAGTCACGCCTCATCGCACCGGCAACATGCACAAGCTCAGCTTGTCACTGCATACAGTACATTCATCCTACATGTTCTCCACGTCCTTCTCCACGGGAAGTGGGACGCCGTATCAATGCTAGATAATAAAGATGGCTGGATACCATCTGTAGGCTTCATGAAGTGTGCATCTCATGCAATAGCTGCATCTGACGCCATGTCGCGAATCCTGGCATGCGACCCAGAGCTTTCTTTCATGCCGTATCTTTTTGGCATTTATCTTTTGCATGGAAGCTTTATCTTGTTGCTTTTTGCAGATCGTATGCCTCAGATCGGATTGAACGAGTCTGTCGAGAAGGCTTGCGAGATTATTATACGAGCACATGAGGTTTGCGTTGTTACTTTGAGCACAGAGTTTCAGGTTTGTTCCCCAACATGCCATATCCCAGAATGGTCAGCCCAATGCTAAGCTCTGTGTAGAAGCGGTTCCGAAAGGTGCTGAGGTCGACTCTATACAGTGTGAGGAGTCCAGCGACATCTAACTTGGAGGAGAGTAAAGCTCGCCGCCGAGCATTATCTTTGTACCGATGGAACGAAGGCGCAACTGGACTGGCACTCTAGCTCTTACTTGTTGTGTAATACGACTCATGCATAAGCATAAAATAGTGACTGGGCCTTTCAGTCAGGTGATGAGACGTGAATCTGTTACACGGCATCCGCTACAGAGTCTGCCATTTGCTATATTACAAGGGCTCTGATTACTCACTACTGAAGGTGACAGCTGCTTTAATTTGTGATCTATATAAACGATTTGAAGTTGAGATACTTACCAATGGAATCATATCACCACACAGAACTTAGTGAAACATGCGAGGGTTCATTAGCCATGACAACAAGACGAATCACTAGAGTGGAACAATATGAACAGACGATCAATCAAGATGTAAGCACTTTGAGTTTATTGCTAGGCCCTAAGGGTAATCTCCAAGTGGCCTAAGAATACCAAGAGACATTCTCATGAGAAGTAGAATTGAACAAGCCCAGTTTGTCATAGACACCAAGTCTGTACCAATAGCTGCCAAAATCCATCATGACTTGACCTCCCCAACCACTGTCTCATGACGCTGCTCATCCTGGCTGCCCTTCTCTCCCCACTCGGCGATGCTGGATGGTTCTGTTGCCGGGTTCTCAAAGGCATCGATGCCCTTCTTGTAGCCAGGAAGAACATTGACGCAGAACGGGAAAGTCCAAGCTGCCACAAAGAACGCCAGAGGAACAACCATGGCTATTCCCGTACCATGTCTGTCTGCAGCCACGCCAGTAAGAGGAGGAACACAAGCACCGCCGATGACACCACCAATGATAAAGCCACTACCGCGCTTGGTGTGTCGGCCGAGACCTCTCATGCCCAGAGCGACGATTGTTGGGAAACAGATGGATTCGAAGAACAGTACCACATAGAGCATGGCAATTCCCGTATTACCCCTCTCTGTGATTGAAGGGCAGAGGAAGATAACACACATACTCAAGAAGACGAGGAAAATGTGGCGAGGCTTGAAATACTTCATGAGGAAGACGCCGAAGAAGCGACCAACGGCAAATGCAGCTTGTGCACCTGCAAAGAGTTTGGAGCCAGTGGAATCGCTGGTGTTCTTTCTCGTTTCGGTGGCATAATTGATGAACATGCTTGCAATACCGACCTGAGCTCCACAGTAGCAAAACTGTGCGAAGGAGGCATGAAACAGTCGGTATTGCTTGCGTAGTGGCTTATCGTGGGTATCGGAGTTGGAGGATTCAGCTTGCTGAGCCATATCTAGATTTGAGGAAGTGGTGTCAGAATTGGAGATCTCGGAGTTCGCCACGGGCATTGCAACGTACCAGCATCAGTGATCTCAGGAATGTTTGAGAAGAAAAATAGGGTGGCGAGAAGCAAGACGAATACGGCGATGGACAGATACACCCACTGCACATTTGCCAATGCCTTTTCATCGTCAAAGTTGAAGAAGACATATGAACCAAGAACCGGTGCAACAACCGAGCCAATACCGTTGAAGGCTTGTGACAGGTTGATTCGCATTTCGGCATACTTGGGAGGACCACAGACTACTTCAGATCAGATAACAGGGAAGCAGGATAGTTACTTCAAATGCTTACCAGTGATGAAAGGGTTGGCAGCTGTCTCAAGGGACCCAAGACCATTGCCGATGATGAAAATGGCGGCACAAAACCCTCCAAAGGACTTTGCTTTGATAGCGGGAATGGCAATCAGGGCGCCGATAGCATAGAGACTGAGTCCCCAGATGAAAACAGCCTTGTAAGAGTAGTGTCGTAGGATCCACGCGGCATGACCGAGAGAAGCGAGCGGGTAGGCACTATCAGAGTAACATCGTTAGATGTGACAAGACAAAATGTAGTAAATGAGACGAACCCAAAGTAGGCAGCTTGCAGTCCAGCAGATCTCGCTCTGTCAATATGCAAAGTCACCTGGAAATGCTTATTCAGAGTGTCCAAGAGACCATAGCTAAAGCCCCAGAGGAAGAACAAGACCGTGACAAGTGCAATAGGCCAAATGGACTCGCGCAAGGTAAGGTCAGCGGCTTTGGTCACTCGATCGTCAGAGACTTTAAGTGACCTCTTCTTGAAAAAAGCTCGAACGCCCATCTTGACAATTGGGAATCTGATTGAAGTTGAAGGATTTCCTGGAAAGGTAGTAAGATACAGAGTCAGAGAGCTGACTATGCTTGCGGATGGAGAAGAGTGGCAATATGGAGGAGCCTTAATTATTTATATCCACTTCGCATGTAGATCTTGAGCTAAGCTACCCCATGGGGAACAGGGAAGCTTGGACGAGGAACTGTATCTGGGGTAAGACCCCCAAGACTGATAGTTAGCCCGTCCAATTGGGTTATTTCCTTCATGGTTGTAGGCGGGGGAGCCAACTCGTCCCGTCGGGTAATTACACCTAGTACTACCCCTCCCCCGCTCATAACAACCATCATGAACTAGCTTGGCAGCCCTGTCACTTGACAACTACGTATTGGGGAATCGCATTCTTTGTCTTTACATGGAATATCGTATAGCAAGTGTCGAATGGAAAATAGGAGAATGTTGGGGGTGGCTGCTTTGGTGGTCTTCTTATCATAATGTTGATCCCTGTGGCATGTCCATAGCGTGGCAATAGTTGATGAGCCAAGTGCTAGGGAGATAGTGTTTTACACAATATCATGCCCAGTAAGAACACTGACCCAGATGCTCACGAAAGCGACGGGATCATTGTTTGCAAACTTCTCATGGCCGAATCAGGCAAGATTGTTACTAAAGAATGACTCGGTTCTAGAATCATAGATCTAGCATCGCTTGCTTGTGAAGTTGAAAACAAAAAGCCGTTTCCAATACTATGCGATGTTGTTAGCCCATGAGAGACTAGGTTCTCTCTGCCGGAATAAGCTCACAGCCACAAGTCTCAACTGCAAATAACACTTTTAGCTCGTGAGAGACTATGTCAATAGTTGTGATCATTGCCCCCAGTCAAAGCACGAGTACCCCAAATTTGATCAAGTTTGGTGCCCCGTGCTTCACGAGCGTTGACGCCAAACTCAGAGGGGATGAGGGAGTTGACCTTTACAGAAACTACAATAGCAAGAGAAAGCTTCTGCATTGTATGAACATTACCCCCAACACTAGACGTAATGGCATCATGTCCCTTCCGCGATATTATCCGAGAGGCTGTCGAGTCAATTGGGGGTCATATACACAAAGCCTTTCGGAGACCTTACAAGCACCGCCTACACTATAAGACGACAAAGCTAGCGCCCCTCTCTTTTCGCTGTCATGTGGTCATACACTCTGTCGTCATCTAGACTGCCCCTTCTTTCAAGAAAATCCACGGCGACAGTAACCTGCCAAAATGTCTGGCGAGCCTACTCGTCGCTTCGCGCAAATCATCAAGCTCAAACCCGAGCACGTGGCAGAATACAAGCAAGTCCATGCAAGAGTATGGCCCGAGGTTCTCGCTCAGAACGAGCAGTGCAATATCCGAGACTGTACGTTGCAGCCCTCTCCATCCCATTGCCAAAGCAAAAAGATTGCATAACGCTAACATTTCAAATTTGTTACCGGCCGGCAGATAGTATCTTTTACGACGACCAGAGCCATTACCTCTTTGCCTCGTTCAAATATGTCGGCACGGACTTTGCCACTGATATGAAAGCAATGGCTGAGAATCCTCGTGTGAGGGAGTGGTGGAAGATGACTGATGCCTTTCAGGAGAGCCTTGTTCCTAGCGCAGTAAGCTCAGAGTCTGTCGAGCCATCCTGGTGGAAACCTATTGAGGAAGTATTCTATCAGCCTTAGGAAATGGCTTCTGCTCAAACTTATCTTAGCAACAGTGGAGGAAGGAAATATTATGTGAAAAAAGACTAGCTTAAGATACTAGAGTTGGCATTACGAAGTATTGTTTCCTAGGGATGTCTGAACTTCCAGTATATACAAGATCGAGTTCAACCCGAATTTCAGAACTATTAAAACACTACAGCTAAAAATCGAGTGTTGGACCTAGATACTTGACATGCTGTAAGTGGGCAAGACCTTGACTATGGGTTTATAAGTTATATGCCTGTCTGGCAGTGCTAAAGAAAATCATACCCGGCTCTTCTGGGGTCAACCCTGCCTCCTGACATAACTGGACAGTTACATCACGCCAGCGTGACCAAGCATTCGACATGTTGATCGTACAGACAGGCCAATCACTACCAAACATAATCCGCCTCGGTCCGAATGATTCGAGTAACACTCTGAACCATTTCTCCAGCGCCTTGCAGATGTCATTTGTGGAGAGGTCATCAACCGAGTCGTCCATCTCTGCAAAGCCGCCGGAGAACTTGACATAAGTATGCTCGTCTTGGCTTAGCTCGTGCATTGCAGCACGCCAGGTCATGAAAGCGACATCCGAGACAGAATCTGCATCGCTCATATCAGGCTTGCAGAGGTGGTCTAGTACCAAGACCACCTTCTCATTCTCGGGTACTTTATCTCGCGCCGATTTGGCAAACTCAACAAGGTCTTTCATCTGCTGTTGACCTCGTCGGTGCAAATCAATACACACGTCAAAAGTAAAGCCGCGACGGCCAAGGAGCTTCGTATTCTCGATGAAGGCATCTTGGAGCATAGTACCGTGGGGCTTATCTTGCAATAGATATCGGAAACCCTTCACCTTTGGCCACGCCAATCCGGCTGCTTCCTCTACCTTGAGGAGGTACAATTTCATAGCATCTGAGGTGCTGGGCAGCGGTGCCCAAAGCAAGATTCCCAGGCATAAGCCTTTATCCTCGGTAGTATGCCCTTCACCAGGGCGCGGCTGCCCTAGGGCGATACGTTTGATCCAGGCTAGTTCATTGAGAGGCTCCCTCCACCCGGAGCCATCGAGCTCACCGTACTTTAGGTCATTCTTCCGGTCCGTTTCAACGAAGATAAATCCCGTTAAAGAGGGCTCAGAGTTCGTTGCCTCGCGGTATTGGGCGACTGAGTGTTGACCAGCGAGAGGGTGATCGTTCGTGTACCAAGCAAGAGAACTGGTTTCAGAAGCTGGGAATAAATGGATATGAGAATCGATGACTGGCATGTTATCGTGAGATTTCATCATGACAGACAGAGACCGGCTGAGTATAGCGGCAGTAAAACTATTGAGAAAGAGGTAATAATGACAATTAGGATGCCTCTATAGATAGAGTAGCAAGTATCGCTTGTGCTGTGTCAAATACAAGGCTTTAATTGATCACCGATCAGCTGTAGAACTGCCCATTCCGTATATGTTAGTTAGCAGTGTGCTAGCGATAATGGCTAGCGTTGGCTCGTATGACATGAGCTACAGTGACCCGCCCGCCCACCAACAGCCACCCGGCTTTCCTTTTTAGTACTCGTGACCAACCAGTAGGATCAGGCCGGATATTTCTGTGCCATTAAATATGCAACGGGAAAATGAGCAAAAACAAGCCATGAAGTTCGTTTGATGAAGCAAGTGACCTCACTGTAGCGTATTATGCGATACAAAGAAATTTGCGTATTGCGGTCAAGTTGGTAGACTACATGTGTGTTGAAATTAGACCAATGCTAAGTTTGTAGATTCTAGAAAGCAAATGTTGAATGTTGCTTCTGGAGAACATATCTAGGATAGTTATTTACCAGTACTGTATGCAATCTTGATTGTCCAGATATACTTGTCTCCTTTGATAACATCGTCAGGCAACTCCACCGAGAACGATCCATCGAAACTGGAAACCTTAAGCACTGTGCCATCAGCACTACCACCCACAGCAGTCACCACATCGCCCTCGACCCAAGGCACAGGCTCATTAATGACCAGTGGGGAAGATGGCTGGCCAACATGGTGGATGTAAAATGTATCTGGCTTCGTGGCAAAACGGAGGGACCCAGACGTTTGAGCAGTTGGCCAGTACCTGGTGCCAAAGATTCCCTCCCCGTGACTCTTGATCCATTCTCCAGCGTCTAGCAGATTGAGCTGTTGCTGCTTGGGAATGGTTCCATCAGGCTTGGGACCCATGTTCAGCAGAAGGTTTCCGTTGTTGACGACGTTATCCACTAGAGTCTTGACGATCTCCTCGCCCGAGAGGTATTCATCGTCCGTTGTCATGAAGTTGTATCCGAATGAGAAAGGATCAAGACCGCGGTTGCTCTCGAATTTGCTGGCCTTGAAGGAAATACCGGCATACCTCGAAACATGTTAGCGTGATTGAAGATACTCGATGGACCAGTGATGAACTTACTCTGGGGTACTGTAGTCTCCGGCCGGGCCGCATCGGTCATTGAAAGTGACTTGCCTACCCTTATCACGAGCCCAGTTGAGCCAAGGCGCGAGGACATCTACAGCCTTGTTGGGACCGCCAATGTCACACCAAAGGATCTCGGTTTCATATTCATAGAACAGGGCCTCGATCTGTGGATTCTGAATATCATCGAGAAAGTCATCGACTTCGACGTAGCCAGTGTACTCAATGCTCTTGTTGGTATAAGGATTGGTTGGTGGCCGCCCATAGTAATTACCCTTGTAGTGCTGGTCCCAGCCATACTTGACATAAGCTGGGTTGAACCATTCTGGCATGCTGAAGTAAGTGCCTAAAATGTATTAACTTAGCGCGCAGGTCTTCCCAACAGGGGCCCATGTATTATACTTACCCCGGCGAATCTTGGGGTGTTTGGCTTTCGCAACGTCTAGAAGTTCTTTGAGAAAGTCTCGCTTTGGGCCGTAGTGAACAGTTGAGCGCTTGCTGACTGACTCTGGAAAGTCGAATAGCGCCCATCCGTCATGGTGCTCTGGACAGCTACCGTTATTATCTTGTATCTCGATCCCCATGAAATGACTCACTTGTAACCGGTACGACATACTGCGCTCCCGCATCAGCAACCAAATCCATCCATTCCTCAGCATCAAACTTGGCAGCGGTGAAGTTAGACACAAAATCGTCGTAGTTGAAGTTCTCGCCGTACGTGTCGCGATGGTACTGGTAGGTCTCGGACGGAAAGTCTGGCTGGGTCATGCGGAAGCCATACCTACATGATCATAGTATATCAGCAGAGCGCAGCAACAAGCCATAGAGTCTCACCTACCATTCAGCATAATCCTGCTTCGGCCCTGGCTTGTTACCAAAAGCCGGGACGGAATAAAGTCCCCAATGGATGAAGATACCATATTTGATCTCGTTAAACCAATCTGGGTTCCAATGATGACCGAGACTACTTTCCGAAGCATCGTAATCACCAATTCCACACTGACCAGAGAAGTCCTTGCTCGCCTTCTTAGGATTGTCTTTGGAGCCCCAGGTCACAACTGCCTTTGCATCGCATTGTGTTCCGGCTTTTACCCCCGCCTTGTTCTTGACGCCAACTTGAACAACGGCGCTTTGCTTCGGTCCCAGGCGAAGCAAGGTGCCGGGAGTGGTGGTCTCCAGCGAAGAGGACTCAACACTGACGGCGAGCTTATCAGCCCAGGTAAAAGGATTACTCTCATCTGAATTGGTGACGAAAAACTCGACGACCTGCTCATAGTCACTGCCTTCAAGCCACTTGGAGGTAAGAACGGGATTTCCAATTTCAAGGGAAGCTGGGCTTGTCGCTGAGCTTTAGTCAGCGAACCTATGTTTCTATATGTTGACGAATCACAAAGTGATTACCTCTTTTGTTGTGCTTTAGAGAAAGCGCTCCTACAGAGGCTGTTCCCAGGCAAAGGACAGTGCCGAGGTGAGAAAGAAGATGTACGTGCATCGCAGGTTTCACGACAAGGATCAATACAGAGGTCTGAAAATCGAAGCTGATGATTGTCTGATACAGCGCAGATACCGAAGCTATTTATATGCAGTGTTGAATGGTGCGCATGGGTTCTACGTTAGCTGAGGCAGCGTAGGAGGTCAAGTAGATCTACACGACAACGTTCAGTCAAATGAGAGCAAGATGTAGATCTTTTTCTACGCCTCATCCAATCGGATTTTTGAAAGATCGCAAAGTAGTATCTGCGGAGGCTATATAATTCATACGTTGATATCGTATTTGTCTTAAGATGTGCTTTGACCCCAGATTTAGATACCCCTGCTTGGAGACTATCCTTCCCCGCATTGTCTATAGAACTGCGATTTGTGCGGTTGATGTGGCACAGGAGGATCTACAGACGCCGTACTCTTCTTGTCAATTTAACTATAACCATTCTGATCATGCAGCGCCGTGTGACGCTGGGATATTCTGCCGCGCGTATTGGAAAAAAACCACGGGTTGGAGATTATCCTTCCCTGATATTAGAAAAGTGACTAACCTTGTTTCATACGCGTTGGGCGACTTCAGGGAATTATCAGGAAAATCATATGATACATGTCGATTACTTTCCATGAAGAAATCATTTTAAATCGTATGTCTAACGTTCGCAAAAGCCGGATCCTGGCTTACACACAGACCTCTCTCTCTCTCTACCTGGTCTTCTATAGTATTACCTACTTGTCTTCCACCTACCTTAGGCATTTTGTTAGAATAAATAGAGAAATAATATTTTACTACAAATTGAGATAGTAAGAGTGGCTTAAATGTCTGCACGAGGTAAACAACAGCCAGCAAACGCAATTATCAGCTGACATAACGCTTGCATGAACTCAGTTGTGGCTGGCACTGTCACCAATAAGCGACTGCCAGCAGTTGAAAACTCAAGGTATCGTCTGACATGCATAGAGCCCAACATGGTGTGAGCATATTCCCGCAAATCCATTCCCCTCACGCCCAGTTTCCTGTCTTCTTCACCTGAAAAATGCGGCTCATTGAAGCACGAAAGTTTATTGAGACACAATACATTTCTTTTGTGGAATTCTACGGCGAGAGACCGAAGTATGCAATTCTTTCACATACTTGGGAAAGTGACCAAGAGATTACCTACCAAGACTCTAATCTCGAATTGTCCAAGTCAAAAACAGGATACCAAAAGATTCGAAAGACCTGTGAACTAGCACTCAGCGATGGATTCGACTACGTATGGATTGACACATGCTGCATCGACAAATCCAGTAGTGCCGAGCTGACTGAAGCCATCAACTCGATGTTTCTTTGGTATCAGGAGGCCAGCGTCTGTTATGTATACCTCGCGGACAAGTTCAAGCGATCGAGGGTGAGAGACTGCCGATGGTTCACTCGCGGCTGGACGTTGCAGGAGCTGATAGCGCCAGGAGTCATGAAGTTTTTCAATAATTCATGGAATTGCATTGGTAGCAAGAACAGCCTCTTGGACCAACTGACAGCCATCACACGAATCGACCCCGATATACTTTGTCACAAAGCTCCAATTTCATCCGCATGCATCGCAAAACGTTTGTCCTGGGCTGCCGGTCGCGAGACGACTCGGGTGGAAGACATAGCATACCGCTTACTTGGGATATGCAACATCCATATGCCGATGCTCTACGGAGAAGGCAAGGCTGCATTTCGACGCCTTCAAGAGGAAATCATCAGATCCACGTGTGACCTGAGCATTTTAGCCTGGGAGTCACCAGACTCATCGGATGTGCTGGAAGAAGAATACTGCGGCTTTCTAGCAGAGTCGGTGAACCACTTCTCTGCTTGTTCGGGAATGTATTCCGTGACTGATTCCCTCGTCGACGAGGGCGATATCAGCATTTCAAATAAGGGCCTAAAATCAAAGGCCCAAGTGTGCTTTAGAAACTACCCAAACAAGGGTTACAGATACTCGCTGAAGCTGGATTGCACGTTTCGTGGTGGTGAAGGAGACTTTTTGACAATACCCATGCGTAAGTTGGGACCCAACACTTTTGTTAGAGCCCATAGTCACATTTCAAGTGGCAGTTTTGGGCTGGAGAGTTGGCTTTGGGAGGAAACTCTATTCTACACAGTCACACTTCTCACCGCGATGCCTAGTCTGGCCATACGATCGCCGTCGTCTGTGGCTAGCGGATCGAAACTTCTCTCATACAGTCGCTTCACGTTGGTTTCAATAGAGCTGCCAATGGAAATATCGCTCAGATACGGGAATGAGACACCTGCCAAATTCTGGGATGTGGAAGACTTTGCGTTCTTCGGAACCCGTGGCTCATCTCAAAATTGGAGTGCGTTTTTGCTCGAGACAAATACCCTATTCATCTGCTTTTGGCAGAAGGAAGAGTGTGAATGGACTTTCGAAGCGACTCTTCTAGACATGTCAAGACCAGAGGTCTACAGTCTATGGAAGGACCTGGTTCTCTTTGCGGAGAACTTGGGCTACGGGCCAAGGGTAGTTCAGTATATGCTGAACGGCGTTGATGATAAGATGGTGTCTTCTATCGATATTCGTGTAAAGGGTAAGATGTCCACACTATCGTTTGAAGTAGGTCGCGCTGAGAGTGAGAATCTCTGTAGCGGTCCGCGATGGAGGGTTGTTTTCAGCAAGACAAGCTGTTAGAGATGGTGCTTCTGAGTCAGGCGGGATGAAACTTTTATCAAGCAGGGAGATGCAAGTGTTGGAATAGCTTCAGTCGTATGTAGATTCATTGGAAGGGTAAGTGAAATGATGGCCATCGATCTAGTGTTCAATTGTTAGCAGCGCGGTTGTTTCGAAGGAAGTGGTGGGTGACCAGCGTGACTCATACCGGTGCCACCATCACCTACGTCAGAAGCCTGAAGCTTAACTTTAGGGTCAGCGAGTAGTTATATAGCAAGAAAAGCTTGTTTGCGCCTCTTAAAAAATTACATTAAAAGCACACCGGGTTTGCTTAAAAAGGTTCTATGCACCAAACTCTATAATTGAACGCATCCTTCCTATAAATCAAGGACCTTTCGCGCCCACGTAACAGTACGACATAACGTCAAACCACCAACCTACTAATCACTTCACGAAGACAAAACGGTATAGATCGCCAATCAGCAAGCATGGACCTCCTTGACGAGCTTGAAGCCATGGCCCAGGCCGCATCAGCATTTCAAGACGATGAGAACATCCCTGAATCGACTATCGCACGCTGGCAAAAGCTATTTGGCTACTCATCTGCAACGGCCGAGAGAAAGATCAGAGAGCACCGAAACGACCCTCTGCGCTTCCCAGATTCCGATGATCACTGGTCTGTTGTGCAAGATCGGATGGAGGCCGAGGGACACGACCGAGAATCTTATGAATACTCGTGCAGTGGGAGCGCACGTGATCTCAATCACCGCCAGGAGATGACCATGAAGGAGAAGCGAAAGCTTCGAGTCGCAGTCTACTTGATCAAGCTCGAAGGCCCCTTGAACAGTGTCCAAGCCGTGATTGAAGCAGCGGGCCTGTGGTGTCCATCCTCGACTGAAGTTCTTGCTGCCACCAACCTATCTGGTCAAGCGTGTTCGTTCTTCAAGATCAACGGGATGGATAAGCTGGCCATTGAAGCATGGCTGAAAGAACATCCTCACCTTGGTTTCGAGCCAACCATTATTAAAGATCCCTACGCACAAAAGGATCTCTCACCCACTTCTATGTACCCAATGTTGGGTATCGACACAACACTGCCCCAATTTCGACCAGACCTAGACGCAACACCCCGTCCTTCACAGAACGAGTATCCAGTCCGGTATTTCTTTTACGGAACACTTACGGATGTATCCTTTCTATCGAAGCTCTGTGGACCAGATTACCAAGCCCAATACCATGCAGCCACTATTCGAGGTGGAATTTTGACAACCTGGGGACGATACTACGCGTTAGTTGACGATCCAAGCCACACCAACTTGGTCCTTGGAAAGTCAGTTCTCATTGAGACTCGAGAACAGGAGGATCGTCTACGAGCATATGAGACGAGTGCCTATGAAGTGGTTCGATGCAGCATCGAGATGGGTTCTGGTATGCGCGTAGACGGCTTAACATTTCGCTTTGTCACCGATATCATGGATTAGTCGAACGACTATGTCTACACATTTTAGACCAGAATTATAGATATTAGTCAAAACTTAGAGTAGCACATATTCTGCATCAGAGATCAAGAAAATGTTTGTTTATTGCATACTGTACTGTTATTGAAGAGCTTCGTGCATACGGCCTACTTAGTCAAGTAGAGTAAATTGACCTGCCGAGCGCCCATTTTCTACTTTTGCAATGAACACAAGGAGGAACTGATCTCTCGGGACCTTCGCCAGAGGCGGGTACTTATCATCACGCTTAGGTCGAGCGAGGCGACCTGTCCATACCCAGTTGTTTCCGGTCCAGTTAACAGGGGACGTTGGCTCACCATTGGCAAAGACATCTAAGCCGATTGAAGCCTCAGTTGAGCCGGCCAAATCGCAAGTTCCCGTCACCTTGACTAACCGAACATCTGAATCATGTGAGTCCTCGTTGACAGATGTAATCGATGCAACCTTGAGGGTTGGTGTTGTGGTAATCGAAGAGGCGAGACTGGAGATAGTAGCTGTAATTTCGTCTGAAGGTAGTGACGGAGCCAATGGGGGAGTATCCCGACGTTTGGTGGCGTTCTCATAGGCATAGGCAAAGCTCAATAGGTTGGAGTCGTCATACGCTCTGCCGCATAACGACAGTCCAACCGGCATCTTCTCCTCGACCAGAGTTCCCATTGGCACAGTTATACAAGGAACCCCCAGATGCTTTAGCGACCGGCCACCATTTGCATACTTAACTCCATCGCGTAGTGCAGACATCATCGAGTCGTAGCTTTCATCCGAATCAGCCAGTGCAACATCTCCATTGGTCGGAAACACCACAGCGTCGTAGTTGTTCTCAATCATCCAATCCTCCAAATCCTTCTTCCGCATGGCCTCCAAGGCCTGAAGCGCCTCCCGACACCCAGGCAGGTCAGCAAGGCTCTTATTTCCCCAGCTCTTGACAGCAGCAACCATGTCTTCATAGCGGACCTGGTTCTGGGACTCTGTGTGCTGAGAGGGATCATCCATTGGGGCAATGTGAGGGTGAATCTTGTCAAGCTCAACTCCAGATGTGAAGCTTGGTATATCCTTATCGCCGTTGCCGCGGAGGAAACTGTTCCAACTCAAGGCGATCATTTCACACCGCTCGAGTGCCGGCCATTCCTCTGGTAGATTGGGAACATTCATGCTCTGGCCGGGAAAGTCTTGTCTAGTGTAGTTCTCGAAGAGCGGGAAATCAGTCTCAACGATGGTAGCGCCTAACTTCTCGAGGTCTGCGCGTGCTCTCTCCCATAGAGTCCTGACACCCGCGGAGCATGCGTTCTCCGGCTTGGCACCTTCAATGCCAATGAAACATCGAGGGACAGCCAGCCGCTTGTTACGAAGGGCGTCTGGGTTGGCCAAGGTGAGGTAGTCTACCGGTCGTATCTCGCTGACTTTTGGGAGTGATACGTATGTTTGTGAGCGCCAAAAGTCAGCGTCGCCTGCAGCATCATCGTCCACGGCAACAACGTTGAGAACATGAAAAAGGTCATCCATAGTCCTTGTGTGAGGAACGACCTGGTCGCAAGTTGGGTACAAAGGCCATAATCCTCGGGGAGGAATAACACTACGGGATGGGGCATAGCCAACCAGTGCATTATTGGATGCTGGCGAGCGACCCGAAGTGACAGCCTCTCCAGCAAAGCCAAATGCAGCCAGACTCGCGGCTGTGGACACACCACAGCCGTAGGAAGAACCAGATGCATAAGCGGTGGGCATATACTTCTGATTATATGGACTCTCAGACCGTCCGTACAATCCACGCTGACAGCCGCCATCAGCCATAGGTGGCATATTAGTCTTTCCAAGCACGACAGCGCCTGCTCTGCGAAGCAGTTCGACGATCGCAGCGTCAGATGTAGCTTCGAGCTTTGCGAAGGCAGGAGATGCAGCTGCGACTGTCATGCCTTTGACTTTGTAGCTGTCTTTGACGGTAAAGGGGATACCCTCTAGCGGCCGTGGCGGCTTTCCGGATGCACGGTAATCATCCGAGGCTTGAGCTTCAGCGAATACATCTGGGTTGATCAGAGTAATTGAGTTGAGGCAAGGACCTCGACAGTCATATTTGCCGATGCGATGCAAGTAAAGAGCAACAAGTTCGACACTTGTGATGACACGATTGTCGAGCAACCGTTTGAGGTCGCTGATAGAAGCCTCAACTAAATTGAGAGTGGTTTTGCTGCTCATTTTATGTGAAGGAGACGATCAAGAAGTATTAGGTAAACAAATGGTCCTGAAGGGTGAAGAACCAAGAAACAGTAATGATTGCGAGGAATGGCATCGCTTATATGCATGCTTTGAGCTGCAGTCCGCCAACATGATGGTACTCTAATTCAAGCAAAGAACCCCTGCGAAATTGATTTCACAGTTCTTAACCTGTCTCCGAGAATGAATTTGGGGTGCTTCGGGCATCATCTTCGGAAGATACTGGCCTAGTAGGTATGTGATTGGCTCCGAACTTCGGTTTCGGAGACGCTAAGCTCTAGAAGGAAAGTCGTTGTGGTCTTTGGGCGCCACGACTGCGGGGAATGTCCCAACCCTTCAGTTGATCAATGACTTTTTCCGAAGTTAAAGGTCGAAGACACCTTTCATGTTCGGAGCTTAATTCAGTCACACAGATAGTGGGATTTCTCTCACCGGCGAGTCGAAATGGCGCGGCCTATGAAAGCCGCATGTTGCTGGACATGCAAAGTCAGGCACGTCAAATGCGACGGGGCACCAACGGCTTGTCTTCAATGTACGAGCAGGGAGATTCAGTGCCATGGATATGGACCAATACCATCGTGGATGGACGGAGGTCCAAACGAAAAGCAGGAGAAACAGCGCATCAAGTTGGCTGTGAAGAAGAATTTTAGACAGCAGAAAAGGCTTCAGGCACGTCGACTAAGAGACCTCAATCAAGACGCAGGTCAAGGAGAGAGCCAACCTCGCGTTACTGAAGAAGGCATTCAACTCAGCAATACATCACAGTGTGAGTAGTTGCTTGGAACTTGAATGACTCCTTACTCACCTCGTCAGCAAATGCATTAGGAACCACGCCATCACCAATCTTGACTCCTCGATCCCTACAGACCCGGGTCCTATCAGGACAGTCATTCGCCGAGCCCCTTCACTACGACGAAGCCAGTCTTCTGATGCACTACCTAGATCACGTTTTTCCATACCAGTACCCATTTTTTGACAAAGCCAAGTTATCTCGAGGCTGGCTGCTATGGCTCCTGAGCAAAAATGGGCCTCTCTATCGTGCATCCATGGGTCTCGCGGCATTACATCAGCGATCATTGCTAGGCGAGACAAACAACCATCATCTTGAACTAGAGTTCCATACCAAAGCGGTGAGACAGCTACAGGACTTTGTATTATCCATCGACATCAATGAGCTTCGGCCTGAAAACGAGACTCTGGTGGAGATCATCACTTGCGGTATCGCTCTCATTAGCTTTGAGGTAAAAAAGCGTCAATGGGACCAGAACGCGTGCTGAGAGATAACAGGTCCTTCGAGGGAGTGCAACAAACTGGCAGCCGCATCTAACCGCCATGTCCTCGATCGCAGTCATGATGCATAATCAGCCCCCGCTTCTGCAATCAGTAGATCAGCTTCCGGCTCCTCTCTTTGAACGCAAGGCTACCGCAGCTATGGCATTCCATCTCCCCGTCCTGCTATGGATGGATTTATTAGCCTGCGTAGCCACGCGGCAGGCACCAAAGCTTCCATATGATGAATGGCTGGGGCCTAATTGCACATTTCAGCTCGCGCACATAATGGGCTGTCACAACTCTGTCATGAAGTCCATAGGGGACCTCGCAGTGTTGAGTCAGTGGAATTCAGAATCCCTCTCGAGTGGCAGTCTTGATCTTGAGGCTTTTCAGACCAAAAGACAGCAAATCGAAGATGAACTGGAGGGCGTTATGGATACGACCCCCATGGCCTCAACTGGATTTCAAGGATTGTTATCCGAGACTCTACAAAGCCAAGCATCCAGCCACAGAAGGCCGGAGCAGCGGCCTGAGCAACATTCTGTTACTCGCATATTTGCCGCCGCGGCATTGGCTCAGCTCGCTGCTTTAGCCGCTGAAGTAACAACTGACATCTCATTGACTACGGTGAGAAGAAGCGTAAGCCGAGTGATTCTAGAGATCAAGATGGCACCCCAAATGGTGTCTCCTCGGCAGCTGAGCTGGCCCATCTGCGTTGCTGGCTGCCTAGCAGATCGAGACCAACAGCCATTCTTTGAAGCGCTACTAAGCAGTGTATTGTCTGAAGGAACTGGCATGATAGGAAACTGTGGCACTGTTCGGGATATTTTGCGGGCTTGTTCGAGGAATAAGGCAGAGCAGCCGGATCAACAGTGGGACTGTAGTAGCACTATGAAGAAGCTGGCCGTCTATGCCCTTCTCATATGAAAGCAGTAGTACATAAGTCTTCCCCAGTCTTCAGGCGTACAGCGTTTTTACCAAAGTCTAGGATTGTTTTGCTATACGTTTTCCTTAAGCCCTATGTCTTCGACTCTACGCTCAATCCGATAACTCACTCCTTGATTGCTTACTCTGAACGACCCACGTCTTTGTCCGGCATCTGTATACTCTAACATAGCAATAATATATTATATAATATACAGAATATGTAACGGTCGCACAAGCCG